>QLON01007121.1:0-12165 GCA_003313675.1 Termitomyces heimii
ATGCTTTCCTTAAAATAAGTTACTTGATCTCTGAAAATCTAAGCATAGTCACATGATTGATTTGGGTGTGCATTAGATCAAAATACTAATTTACTAATAAGGCTGATTGAACATGATTTTTAAAGAGCTTTTTAAGGCAGTTCTAGCTATATCATTTGCCTACAATTTTTGGCAGAACTAATGACAAAGCTAAACTTGTCTCTTGATGCTTTGCTTATTTTCCTGCATCTCTAGCACACTCTGCTCACAACTCACTATTGTGGCTAATGTTCACATTTATATTGTTCCTTTGACAATACTTATAAAGGTCACTTATAAATCTTACCATTTCTTTGATGCTGTTGACAACCTGGCCTTTGATATGTTCAAATCACCAACAACCTAATTCCTTATCCATGCAGCACTAAAACAGCCCTGCAAATATTGCCACTAACAACTACATCTACTAGCCTACCTAGGAGTATGAACAAACATCCATGCATGCTAAGCCTGGCCAATGGCTTTTTTTCTTCTTATCAATTGCCACATGCATCTAATGGCAACAGAATTACACCACCACTACATCATCTTGAAGTTTTGTATTTACTAAGAACCTGTTCAAACTTCCTTACTACATAACGAGGCTGATGCGTAATAAGTGTCAAGAAGAGTGAATATACTAAAAAATGACATGAGCAAATGTGAATGTGTTTGTATTCGGTGTTAATCCATCACAGGGTACATGTTTCGTGAAGATCCTTCTGGTTCGAATACCTTCCTTCGAACTTTTCCATTTTATATCCGCGATGACGAAATTCGCGGATCATGAGATACAGGTAGACGAGGCCCAGCATGAAGACGACCGTGACGACGAAGCGAGGGTCAAGTGCGGCGAGCGACGAGATTTCAGCCGGCGCTTTACTGGCAGCACTTGTACTCCATACCAATCTCATGACACAGGCTAGGTTGAACATGATAGACCTTGAAATGCTCGTCTAAGTTATTAGGTATAATGGAGGAGATTGTCTTACCACGAAAACCATACACCAGGCATCGCAAGCAGTACCCAAAGGTTCCAAAAAATGCACGTTTTCACTTTCTGCGCTTCCTAGAGACAAGGAATTTTGAGTTGTAGACGCGTACTGGTTCAATTTGAATTTTTCCCAAACCTCTGCCCATTCCGCTATATTTTGTAATCCGCATATCGCGTCGAATCTGATAATATACAGACAGCCGTACGAGACGCTCGTAAGGGAACACACGAGTGCCAAGAAGGCTGAGTATCGAATGAAAGGGTCTTTCAGAGCGCCGTCAATCTGAAGTGTTATCAAAGTTGTACTGATAGTAATGTTATTGATATCAGTTTAAAGCGCTGAGGAAGAAAACAGCAAGTCACCCACGGAATTAGCAAGACAGAAATGAGGCAGAGCACAGACCACTCGTGCGTCAACGACTCGGACAAACTATTCCATGATTTTATAAGATGCTTGACGGGTTTGGACTTGATGAGAGGGGGCGCGGGGTATGACCAAAGGTCAGATGCACTACCGACAGCTGTCTCATTGTCCGAAGCAATCGCCATTCTCTTGATATCCGCTCTGGTCATTCCAGCCTGCTCGAAGATCCGGGCGACACGCGAAAAATAAAAAGACGGCATTGTAAGAAGAGAATACAGATAGATCTGACGCGGTACCGTGTCGAAAAGGAACGCTAGAATGTATCTTGATATGGGCACATGCAGAGTGCCGTGGACTCTTGAGGGCGACGTTCGTGTTTTCGTGTGCATGATCGTGGGCTTGGATGCGGAAGTGATGTTGATGATGCTCTGTGCCATTGAAGGTACGAATGGATCATTTGCAACATATGCTTGGCATTCGTCAAAAGCCAAAGAGTTTTCTGGATCGTCTCTGCGATGCTGTGCCACACTGACAGGTGGAGGCTGGTAAGACCAATTGTAAGGTAACGGGCCAGGTAGTGGGGTTTGAGATCTGCCTCCGTCAAAACTGTAGGAGAAGGCCGGGCTCCAGCTCCTATCATACGTTCGAAAAGGGGTTTCTAAACTGGTACCGTTTCTGCCATCACGAATCTTACAACCGCCCAACGTCTTCTTTCGTCTATCCTCATGAGGTTTGGGCACCGACCATCCTTTATCGCAGCCCTCTAGAGTTCGACCAAACACTGGCCACTCCTCAGAGTAACTTGTACCTGCCTCGTCGTCCCAAGGACTCATAGCGGTTGGTCGCCTGCAGATGGATTCCTGTACGTCCCTACCGCGGGGTGTGGGAGGCTCAGCAATCAAACTGGACGTGCACTCGATCCATGGACGGTAGGGTTTGGGATGGGTAGGGCACGGAGACCAGTTGCCGGGTTGGGGAGCTGGTGAAATGGTAGAGAAACTATCTCTAGGTGGGTCCCAGAGTGGTAATTGGGTTGGCCAGACAGGATGAGTCGTTGTAAGCCAGGTAGGGCTGGATGAAAGGCAAGGTAATTGAGATGAAGGAATGTAAGGAGAAATTGTGTTGGTGTGTACCTCGAGTTTGGTGCTCCATTTGTGCTTTGAACTACACGTGGTGGTGGTATCAAACCTGTTCTAGGATTTCCTGTCAATGGTTGACTGTGAGAAACATCGACAAGTGGAGGCATATCCATCTCAAAGTGTCCGACGAACGAGCAGAACGGGTGCAAGAAAGGACCAAAAACTTGCCAGAAACCCGAAGGTGGTCGTGGGTTGTGAAGAGAAGAGGATCAAAGGGGTAGCGGCAGGAAACACAAGCGCTTCATTCGAACCCTGTACTTTTAAGACCCATGACCATCCACTTAGCCCTGCTTAACGCCGAACTCATAGTTGATCAATCAGGCTCCAGGATCCACAACTTTGGGTCAGAGGCGCGCAGTGAGTTAAGTACGAGGGGTCTTCAATTCTATGCGCGCTGTACACCTATGAGCAGCCATTGTAGACCTGAGGGCAAACATATCAAGTACAATGATATCGATGGTCTCTCCAATGGAACCAACGAACCTCAAAAGTATCTGTATTTCCCGTCGATAGCGGCCTATTAGAAAGCCTGATGTCGCCAGAATCAAATCAATCATTGGCGTATATGAACACATGACGTTGCCGTATATTGAATCTGTCGAACGTGTCCTGGCTGCTGGGATTGCGGGGATGAAAATTGAAAATGGAACACGATGGAAAATGCAGGCGACGACTTCCCACTAAGGACATGTCACGCTGCTACGACCCATCTAACTCACTACAGTTACTACCAATATACAAGACATCTCCGGTTGGTTGCCGCGGCCTGATATGGACATACTGCGCAGTTGATGATCGCGAACATCAGGTTTTCACAGGTTTTGGTGTTCATCAAAGATGTTGTCTAACGCCCTTCGTGACATAGATACGCAAGTTTGTGTCTTTTATCTCTTCATAGGACTGGACAACTTTAAAATCCTGCTCATGTCAATTCGGTTGGTTCTGTCCTAGTTCCCTTCTTGCCTTAAAACGTGGAATACCGACGGATAAGGTGGAACTAACTTCTCTTGCTAGTCTATTCTTTCCCTTACGCCCATTTGATCCTCCTTTGGTACCTATTTGGTAGATTGCTCATTCCACCTTGAACCGGCTGGGATGCCTGGGTTTCAACGATGAAATGCTGCTACAACACAAGCTGATGCACTTGGATTGGCATTCATACATTGTTGGGCATAGCCAACCCGATTTGAAACCCATATCAATCCCTTATGAAACCAAGCCGCATCGCATTTCCCCAGAATAACAATACATCCGTGGCGGCTGTTATACCGTCCGCAACTGTCACAAGGCACTTGTTCATATTGCACCAAATGATCTTCCGTCCTTTTTCTTGTCTATGAGTATTCTTGTACCCTCTTTCTATACGGGCTATAGAGTTTCTGTCACCGGTGTCAATCAAGAATGAGTAATGTCAAAGTTCGTGAGACAACGTTCAAGATCTCTTTACACTGCTCGTAGACACGACTGATGTAAATGTTGTACGTTGGCAGTGGATACGTCGCCGGATACCGCCGGACTCTAGCAGAGACAGATAAAGACAGATATTGATACAAGCTGTGTTTTTACAGCTTATCGAGAGGCTTATCGAGAGGTTTATGCTGTCTTACCTGTTTCCACTTGACCCGACGATACCACACGCGCAGCATTCTGAAGAAATGACGTCCGAAGAACGTTCCATACTCCAGAGCATTGGCAGAGCTTTAACTGCTGATCTTTCTCCCCACTCAGTCTCCTTACTTCTCTATGGTGGGTCCTGTTGATTTCATATGCCTGTTACGGTTCTAACTTGAGGCGTTTAAATAGGTTTATTCACACCTTTGTCGGTCTTCTGTACATTTATCGTGCTGTCAGTTTTTGGCTACGGTTCATCTAGCCCAGAATCCGAGCTTCTCTTTGTTAGGTGTTCCAAATCGTCAGGAGTAAAATCGTCAGGAGTAACGCGCCGGCTCTTGTTGGTCCTCGTTATCCTCGGTTTCGTTATGTCCACGACTTACTGCATCGCATCTCTCTTCGGCCAAATAATCCCCATTCGTGTCCTCATGACTGATCCTGCGAAAGCATTAGCAGATAAACGTAGCGAGGTTCATGCACAACTTTACATGATGCAGATCTTAACTCTGTGGAGTTCTCGATTAACTGTGCGTTCACGGTCGCTACTGTTTCCTCTTGTATAACTTGTCCCCTTATTCTGTCAGCCAATCATAAATGATATTCTGATAATGTGGCGGGGTTGGAGTATGTTTTCGGAATTACGATGGGCAAGGTTTTTAGCCTTTCCTCTCCTTATAATTGCCACAGGAAAGCGTGAAAGATTTGTAGTCAGACTTTGGTCCTCAACCCCTTCTAGCGACAACACTTGTTTCACTTGGTTTGGAAGCCGGCGCTCAAGGGTATGATTCAGAAAGAACTCCTCAAATGAATTCTCTTTTTTCTATCGGAATGTCACTGTCTTTTGCAATAAACGCTGTGGTTATACTGTCAATTGCATGGGCCCTCTGGTGCGTCCTTAGTCAAATGAAATCTTCCTTACTTGTTCTATCTACATACAGGAAACATAAGAAGCTTCTCCAATTAAATGCGCAGACAAGTGGCCCTCGGTCGATCAATCTGTGGAGGCTCCTGTTACAACTCTTAGAATCAGGAGTGATTTACTGTGTTCTACAAGTCAGTTGAGCAAGCAGCTAACACGTGTATGATAAAGCTTATTATCAAGCTGTTACAGTTGCTAACTACCGTTTTAAACGCATTTTCATTTCCTGGTACTTCACCCATGAACACTATTTCTGCGGCAGTCTTATCCGCATATGCTGTTTTCTCTGTGAGATGTTTCAAAGTGGATCTTTATATATTTATTGACTCTACTTTCGAGGCAATGTATCCTACCATTATTACCCTGCTGGTATTCGGTCCCTACCTGTTTATTGAAAACCTTGAGAAGTCAAACGCACAATCAAGGCCACATACATGTACTCCATCGATGCCTGTGTTCGGGTCGAGTCCTGATGTAGAGCGAGACGTCTCCTGAACAGCATATAGGAAGGAACTACTCTTCGGACGAGACAATGACTATGACTAATCTTACTTCGAAATAAATCTACTAGCTCAGTTGTGTATTTACACCTGTAGTCCCACGTGACCCCTAGAATAGTTGAGTGTGATACACTGGATGCAGGGAAGAATGCTCTTTTACAAAACAATGTAAAAACAGAGTAAAAATAATCTAATTGATTTCAAAATTTTATTTGAATATTTTTGTCAGAACCATGAAAAAAAAATATTCTGATCGGATTGGTCAGTCCTGGAGTCAAATGATAATACTTATGTAATCATCAAGTCCTCTCAGTTTGACCTTCCATAGGGAAGGTCTTTTCATTGACTATAATATTTTTTACATGGTTTTGACAAAAACATTTAAATAAGATCTTAAAATCAATTTAATTGTTTTTACTGTGTTTACAGATTGTTTTGCAAAAGAACATTGTTTTCATTGTTTCCTGCATCCAGTGATAGTTTATGACATCACTGCTCATTGTCATTTATAAAAGATTTTGCTCCTCTTGGAATAAGCAAAAGCTTCTAACTTGCAGCTGTTATTTGACCAAGTCCTTTTTTTTACAAGAGATTCCCCATGCTTCTATCCTTGCCACTGTAACTCTACCTGCTTCTTCTTTTTACATGCTTCAACTATACTCATTCCTGTCAATATTGACATCTTATTATGTAGGCTACTTTGCTGCATTTTATTTGGACTTTTTTTTTATAAAACCCTTTCTGTGATTCTGCTACCTATTTTTAACTTCTACTTAGCAATGCACTATATGTTGGTGATCAAAGTATTGTAGTATAAGAACTATACCATACTATAATATTAAATGATTAAATGTAGTAAACTTTTACTTCAGAAATTTTATTGCTCATTTTTATATTTTTTAGAGCTTTTAATTATATTTATTGCTTAATTTATGTTTATGTTTATGCTCTTGTTACTATTGTTACAAAAGTCACTGTCAAGTCCTGCTAGTTAGGAACTCACTCTGTTAAGCAAAAATCTACTAGTTAAAGTTTAAGATTTAAAATGTATATAAGCAAGGAGTCACAAAAAATTAACATTGAGGGAGTGTAAAGGCAAGAAAGGAGAGGCTAGTAGCAAATAAAGAGAAATCAGAATAAATAGTTAGAAAAAAGAAGAAGAAAGTTAGTAATAGAGTCAAAAAGAATTAAAAAATGGTGAAAATAAGAAAAAAGAAGTTGAAGAGAGTAAATTGTAAATAATATAAAGAGAAAGAGACAGAAATAGAATAAAATGAAACAAGGTAAGAGACAAGTAATTGAGGAGAAGAGAGTAATAAATCATAGAGAAAAAGAAAAAGTAAGGAGGTAATTAAAATCCAAAGAAGTTAGAAATAAAGAAGATAAAGGGGATTGAAAGAAAACAGAGTTGAAGAGACTTTAAACAGAGTTGAGTAAAAGGTAAGAAGATAAGCAAAATAGATTAAGCAAGTCAAAATGAATTTGAAGTAATATAGAGTCAGAATCAAAATAGAGTTAAAAGAAATTGAGTCAAAGAAAATAAAGTCAAAATAAAAATGATTAAAATGAGACAGAAGCAAGTTTAAAGGATTTTAAAACAAAATAAGGTAGAAATAAGAAACAAAAGTAAAGAAAATAGTTAATTCAATGTTGTGATTTAAAGAAGAAAGAATAAACTAGATTAAAGAGAAAATATGTTAAATATAAGAGAAAATTTATTAGGGAGTTTCAAGTATTTATTAGAAAAAAATGTATTTCTTGAGTCTTAAACAATTTTCAATTATTATATTTCTCTCTGAAGAAAAGGAGAAGGATAGAAGCTAAAGCCAAGTGTAAAGTTTTGAAAAGGTGGAGGTTTAAAAGGAGCTAGGTGAGCATAGGCTATTAATATATCTATTTTAAAAATAAGATATAACAAAACTATTAAATATTGAAAAGTCTAATAAAAATAGACTCTTACTGAGAAATGTAAGCAAATAACATAGTTAAAACTGCCTTAAAAAGCTCTGTTTAAATCATGTCAGATTAACTATATTAGTGGCCTAGATATTGAGAAATTAGCTTATTAGTATTTTGGTCTAATACATATTCAAATAAATTTTGTGTCTGTGACAAGATCTTCAAAAATCAGGAGATGTATCTTAAATAATTAGGAAGCAGTGGTGATAGAGCTGTATTCCTGTTATTAATAAAAAATCAAGGTAATCACTGCAGGTCTGATGGGATCTGATGGATTATCAAAGAATCAAAGATATGATTACATTAGATGATAAAATCATATATTATAATTAGGCTATGGCTGTGTATATAACATCAATTTAGTATTATACCTCAACAATAAAACATATATATCTCAGTGAAAATACATGCAAATCCCTACATATCAAGTATTGTTAAGATTGCTTAATTATTTGGCATACAATGTAAGTTGTCCAAAGGCAATCTGTATTGACTTACTAGAAGAATCAAACAATTTGATGCAAAAAAGCTAAATTTAACTACTGGTGAAAATTAGGCAGGCTTTAGTAAAATGCTAATATCTTGACAGAATTATAACCAAACCCTATTGCATTTAATATGCTGTAGCCTAAATACTGGGCTAATACCTGCAAAAGAGAGTGCTTTGCATACTGTCACAATAAAATGGGAGTATAAGAGAGCCTTTTTGTTGGATTGTTCAAATAAAGGGGTACTGCCATATTTGGGAACTTGCTGTACATTGCTTTGAAAGTAGCAACTAGGCAGATTATTCAGTTTGGTGCCACATCTACTGTGATGCAGATACCCTTCTTGAAGAGATCTGTTTTAGAAGCAGGTATGAGCCAAGTGTGGGTAGCAGAGTTATAGTTCAAGGAGTGTGCTCCTGGGTCCGTAAAACCTAACAAGTAGATTGAGAAACAATGCAATCACACTAAGTTTATTTAAAAGGGCATCAAGGTATTAATTTCAGTGATGCTCATGCTATATGCATTTTACTACAGGATTAGAGGTTCATTTGGGTTCATTTGGGTGCTATAATAGGCCTGCTAGTCTAATTTCAAATAAACTAGGCTTTTTAACCTCAATTACTAATACTTCTCAGCATATATTTTGCATTAGCTTTTTTGCAAACTGTAGAACTTAAACAGAAGGAGTGTAAGAGCTAAGGCAGGGTCATTACAATGGGGTCTTTAGCCAAAGGTCAAAGACATTGAAGACAATGGGAGGAAAAGCTATATAGACAAAGTACATACAATGCCCATCCTCAGTCACCCATACAGAAGACTGAGAGTAAGTATTGTTACTTAACATAGATTAAATCACCTCTGTACTGTAAGGTATGACTAGGATATAACTTTTAACAAGCTTAGTAATTTGTTTCTGTTGGTACTTTCCTGCATATGGACAATGATTCCAAGGAAAACCCTTCAGTGTTTCCTAATGGAGATCTCTGATTCAAGTAAGTGCTCATGGACTATCATTATTCATAGTGTGAAGGGAGATGGTGCTTGGTCTGCGCAATGCGTGTGCAAGGTAGTAGCAACTTCAAAGGCCAGCACATAAAAGATAAGACAAATGAAAAAGAGTTACATTGAAGGACCTCGAGAAATATAGATTTGGGAACTAATCTACCCATTCGACATTACCCATTGCGAGCGCATGATCAAAAGACGCTTTGGGTTTGTACTTTGTTCCGTCCGGGTACTGAGCATCCATCCTCTGCTTGACACTCCTATGTATTTTGATAACTCGCTTCTTCTGTTTCGGGATGAAACGCCCACGACCAAGATTGACACAAATGTGTGAAGCCCAAGACATATCACCCCTTTGGTAGCGATGTTTGATCGGGAACAATTCGAGCAACCACCAGAACGGTGAGATACTCAGTTGATCGTAAATGGGTGACATGGCATCACGAAGCTCGTGCTCCTCCTCGGACATGATGCTTACCGGAGTCCCTATTTCTGATAACACGGCCTTCCGATCTGCAGCGTGAGGAATCTTCTGAATATACACTTTAGTCCCGGGAAGAGGGGGTGGACGCTTCTGGACGTAAGGACAAAGGCTAGCAAGATCAAGCCCCAGGCATTTCAGAGATTCTGACATAAACATAATGCCTGTCGCGGCTTTGAAACATTCGCGTATCATCCATCGAAGGGGTATGCGCGCCAAAGTATGAGGGGTTCCATTAGCAACCGATCCACCCCCCACATCTAAGCCAAGAGGAAGCAAATTCCTGATCTGTATTTGAAAAGCGTACCTACCACAATGGCAGCCTGCGAACCAAACCTAGGTATACAGAAATTTAACAAGGTTGTAGTAGTAAAAGAAGTCGGGCGGGCACACACCTCTTCCACAGAAGTTGGACATTCTACGTGGTCGGAGTACTTGCGTTCCATCTTGTGTAAACACGAATTTTCATGCCCATGTTCGTTATCATTCGTACCATGGTCGACGTTGTGTTTCGAGATATCAGGTCTCTGACCCTGAACCCCTAATTTTGCTTCGGTTTCGTTAGGGCGATTCCAAAGGTTGGCTTTGAATTTTGCCCGTCGTTCATCCAGCGCGAGCGCATGGCGGAAGGTGCGAACAATTTGGTTCGAAGTTGTAAAAGGTAGGCGACGTGGTATGAGGCCCACGGAATTGACAGTGTCCCTGTGCCATTTTGTTGATAAGAGAAGGTCTTAACAAATGTTTAAAGGTCAACTGACCACACGCCGATAAACTCTATCGGGACGTCGACAGAAAATGCCTTTTTGAAAGCGTTCGATTGTTGCCATCCGATTTCGTCCACTCGGGTGAACATCTTGTATGCAAATGGAACTTGTTGGTGATTACATGCAGGTAGAAGACCGACCTGTCGATGATTAGGTGAAACAGGAAGAATGCATGAGAGGATACATGTTCCGACTTTGTGAATCATTCCTGCAAGACTACGTGCAGTATAGGCACCCCTAGAGAATCCAAAGATACAAATACGGTCGCCGGCCTGATCTGTGAACCCAACGATAATGACGGTGGACAAGCTAGCACATCTCACATCTCACTACGAACAATTTTGCATCAAAAACTCATATCCGTCTGATGAACTTCGCCGTCAGTCTTGCTACAGTCATAAAATTATCGACGCTTACCCATCACATGCGCAGATAAATTCCAGGCAATCATTTCGTCAAAAATCTGCAGTACCGTCAGAAGCAGTCTCAATCGTATCAGCAAGGATTGTGACCTTGGAAATTTTGGCAGCAAGAGGCGTTGCAACTTCTGGGGATGTATATGTACCAATACCAGCCTGAAGAAGTTCAAGCTCATAGACAAGGTATTCTATGGAAAATCACACCTGATAGTAGACCATCTGCTTTTGTCGATCATCCTTCTTCAACAAGGTGAAGAATTCAACGATGTTCGAATTCTAACCATGCTATATCAGTCAGTGCGATTGCCAGGAAATAAAAAAGACGCACATCTGAATCAAATCTGGGACATGTCCGTGTTAGTAAGAATTGAAAGTAGAATCGATTCATTAGACTTGCTGGTCTCCAGTTCCGTCAAAACAAAGCACCAAGGTCCGTGCTGAGTGCGTTGAAGGAACATACATAGGGAAATCGGATGCTACTTCGGATTTGCTGTAATCAGACCCTTGAGAACTCTCAATGGCAGTGGCAGCGCCAGTCATGGAAGAGAAAGAGGCTTTTACCAAAGACATGGTGTGAGAAGACATGCGACGCTGCTCTTATATATAGACAGACATTTCTAATCATTGACCTGTCACGATTAACTCTGCAGAACTCCGGGCAGACTTCTGTGTCGACACAGACTCACTTGGGACGTAATAGGGTGGATGTGACCAAAGCTATTTGGAAGGCGAAAGGAGGAACAATCTGTCAACTCGATCCCATCAAGAATCCTCCGGACCTCGAAGTCCGAGGGTCCCCAGACTTCTTTAAAATAGACACAGGATGGTCACACCAAGCAAACCAAATATTTGTAACTCAACCTTACACGATTTCGCGTTTGGTCACGCCCGTTTCCACCTGTTCATTCCAACTTTTTTTTGGAGTGGCGTTTGTGTGGTAAGGACACATGGTGAACAAATTCCAGCCATTTTTGTCACCTTTATTCTCATGTTCTGACTTATGTTGGCCATGGTTACTCTTTCTTTTTTCAGTGCAGATATAATATCTCTTGGGCTTGCCTGTCTACCAGATTGAGTACAGTACTTATATAGAGTTTTGCCATTTAGCTTACTTTCTATTGCTATTTCATTTCTTTTTATTATGTAATATTTGTGTTTGAGTGCTTCTATTTTCTTTGTAGCAAGCTTTAGTGAGTTTCTTTTCTCATTTTTCTTTAGGTTATCATTTTGCAGCATTTTATCCAATTTTGTTGCTAGCCTCCATTTCAGCCTGTCACGACCCCCTCCAGAGTCCCCCGGGACAGCCCCGGAACCCCACCCGGAACCCTCTTTTGTCAACCCCACAACATGCCCTGCCCCACCAACACCGCCATCAACTCACATCACAACTGCCATCAACCAACCCCCCCAGGAACCTTGCATCACAGACCCCGGGATCAACTGCCAGCAATGATCGGATTGCACAGCCCACTCCTGGCCATCATGCATCACAACTCCCTCTGCG
>QLON01007127.1:0-21658 GCA_003313675.1 Termitomyces heimii
AGGTTGGCAATCATCCAAGTGCTGGCCATTTCTCATTTGAATTCCTTGTTTGCAGCCTTCAAGTCTGCAATTGCAAGGAAGTTATCCACATGCACTCCTACAATTATTGTACCTGTGCTGTTTTTCCTGTAATACACACATGCCTTGCAGGCTAGCCATGTGAATTCCCATTTCTTCATGTTGTCATTGAACATCTTGTTTCATACACATCTCACTTGCTTCATACCATACAGATTTTTGAACAACTGACACATCCAGTCTTCCTTTCCAGACTCTTCAAACCCCTTCAGTTGCTCCATATATACCACTTCCTCTTCCAGCAGCACTCCAGTCAAGAAGGTGGTCTTCACATTGATTTAGTTTGCATCCCATCTGAGGGAAGTGGTGAGGTGCAAGAGAATTCTCCAGGATTCAGCATGTGTGATCAGTGAAGTTATGTGGATATAGTCTCTGCCATAAACTTGGTTGAAACCTTGGACAACATGTCTAGTTTTAAATCTCATTATCTGTTCTGTCTTATCCCATTTTATGGTGAACACTGGTCATCCATTCAAGATTCTGTGTCCTCATAGTACATCTTCACATGGGACTAACTTCCATATGCCCAATTCCTTTAGAGACACCAGCTCTTCCTGGTAGACTTGTACTCACTTTGGTCTGTTGATGAGTTCACCATCAACACAAGATAAAATGATGAGAATTAAGTGATCACATCTAATTTTGATGTGCTTAGTCAACCATAAATTGCAGAAACTCAAGCAACTAAAAGCCTTTATGAGCCTGAAACTAGTGCAGAGAAAGGAAATCAAAGAGTAATAATTGGTGCTGATTTAATTTGAACATGGAGAACAAAGGGATGAGAAATGGGACATTGTGACAGGTGTGGGGCCTTTAGCACCACCTTTTTGAACCACTCTTTATAGCACATAACTTACTGAAGGCAGGCAACTTCTAGCTCTACAAAACAAAAACTGACTTGGAAAGGAAGAACCTTGTTCTCACAAACTGAATCAGAAAAGATGGGAGGTGACAGCAGCAAGTCAATAATGCACTTTGCTATCATGCAGCAGCACAAAGTGGAAGTGATCAATGGGATGGTAAGAGATATATGGGTTGAAGAAAAGTGAAGAATGATCAGGAGAAATCAGGAAGGCACAAGAATATATTCTTGGGAAGTTGCTAAGCAGGCAGTAAGTGGTGCTGTTGGTCTTAAAACTTAGCAACTGTAAATTTTAGAAATAATGGACTACTGATTTGAATAGTCATCAAGTATAGTAGTGGAGCACTCACATATGGTAGCAATTGCAAGTAAATTTGTAGTATAACAATACAGTATATAAATAGATAGTGACAGAATAGAAAAAAAATGAAGAAATTGCCTATGAACTTCAGAGCTCAATGTAGTGCTAAGACAAGTCAAGTTCATTGTGTGCTTTGCTCCACAACAATTTACTTTGTGCTTCTTCATTTTGCTTAGCCTTTGTTCTTCACAACACCCTTTGCCCACAGCTTGTAGTTGTGGCTGACATTAGGTTTTTATGCTTTTATTCTTGATTATGCTTACAGAGATCAAGTATAAATCCTCACTACCTTGCATCTTCTGTTCATCAACTTTGCTGACAAGCCATTAAGATCTTCACCAACCTAACAACTTACCTGAGCAGCACTAGATAACCAACCTCCCACTACCATGAATATAATGTTTGACATGCAGATCCTGTTGAATGTCACTAAGACATGACAAGACATCTATGTATGCTGAGTCTGTTCTTTGCCTTCACCACCAATGACTGCACCACCACCACACCATCAGCCTGCTATCACTGACATCATCACATCAAATTAAGAAAGTTTACTGGAAACCTGTCCAGACTTTCCTCAAGTCATAGCACTTGACTACTTCTATATTGATTATAGTAGCTCTAAAGTGCTTTGCTAGAGTTTCATTATGCTTAGTGTTTTGTAGCAACTGCTTAGTTATTTAAGAGTTTTGCTGAGTCACTTCCTTATTTATTTCCTTTTAACAACTATTTTACACATACACACATATATTGATAGGTGGACTACTTCATCACCATCTGATGAGTTTTTTGCATCTTTTCATGACCTCAGGGTTTCTGGGTCAGCTTCTAGCTTCAGATCTGGTAAGTTTCTGACTGCATTTAGTGCTGACAAGATCTGATTGAGATCAGGTTGTGGATCCACAGTGATGTTTCTTTCTCTAGCATCTATTAGTTCTCTTTCATCTCTTCTACATTCTTGTTTCACCTTTCACAGTTGATCACCTGCTTTTCTCAATTTCCTAACTGCTCTCTCTATATAGGTCTCAGGTCAGTCCCCTGTGCACACCTTCTCAGTTGAAATTGGAATTTGAGTGGATCAACAGACTAGAGGTTCTTAAACAAGTTTACATTGCATAGGGGTTGCTTCAAGAATCAAGCCAGAATAGCTAAGATACTGTCATTGTTGTTTTGTGGGTTGGAGATAGCAGTATATGAGGAACTTTTGGCAATGGAGCTCATGCTGAGTGAGTCATTAACAGGCATGTTAGTTTTTGGAAGTGGTTTGGAGTTGTTCTGGCTTTCAATGAATCTTACATGATGGAAACTGTAGACTTTTCTTGTGGATCTGTCATAGCACCAATATGCCTTAAAATTTGAGTCATACCCAATAAGAATGCATTCAATGGAACATTCATACACCTTGGGGTTGTGATGATTTTGAATCAGGACAAAGGCTTGACATCTTATTTCTCAAATGTAAAAGTAGTTTGATTTCCTCCTATACCACAGCTCATTGGAAGTGACATCCTATACCATTGATGTTTTGGTTTTGCCATATAAATGGGCTGCCATAAGGTAGAATTCATCCCAAAGGCATAGTAGCCATTCTGCTGCTAGTTGCATGGTATGAGCCTTTTCAGTGAGTGTCTTATGCCTGTGTTCTACTTGCCCCATGCAGGCTGAAATATAAGAAGCTCTGATTTCTAGGATGATTCTCCTTGTTTAGTACCATTCCTTGTATTCAATTCCATTGAGGTTTTCCATCACAACTAGTGCATAGTACTTTTAGCTGCAGCCCTGTTTTATTTTCTCTTGAAGAATCCATGCTTTCAGCTCTTCAAATCTATCATCCTTAGCTTTCAGTGGGATTGACCATGGTTCATTGGTATAGTCATTGACAATATTCATGATATACCTATTTCCCATTTGTAACATTACAGCTGATGGCCCTGTCAGATTTACTTAGACCTTCCCAAGCTTTGTTCTTGCCCTGTAGCCCTCACCTTCCTCTCTTTCCTTTGGAACTGGTTTATGTGTCTGTTTCCCAAGGATATAGTGATTACATTTTGGTGGCTTGGAAGAAAAGAAGGTTGGCATACCTGTGATAATGCCTGTCTATGCCATCTGGATGATGGTTTAGTAGTTGGCATGTCCAAGTCTTTGGTGCCAAGTATCTATGCCAGAAGAGGCATATACTGCAAGAGTATGCTTGCTGATGATGTCAATTTCTCAAGGTTGCTCCAGAGCCATTAAAGGATGTAGTGAGATCAAGTTGTTTAGCTACTGTATTAATGGACAAGAGGTGCATGGCTGACTTGGATATATGCAGTGCATTTGTGAGCTTTAGAGTTGTGTTTTCAAAGATTCACAATTGAATGGTGCCAATTCTAGTTGCCATAATTGAAGATCCTCCTACACTGTGGATTGGTTTGTTAGTTATTGAGCTTATGCTTACAAAGTTGTTGATGTCTGGGGGAAATATATATAGTGGCACCTAAGTCTAGGAAGAATTGATCTGTCAGTTTTTCATTGCAGGACAATGCTGTTGCATCAAGGGGTTTGAGCATGATAAAGTCAGAGGCATCAAGAGAGATATGAACTGTAGCCCTGGAGTCCAAGAAGAACAGCTCTGTCTGAGTCTTGCAGAATAGTGTGAGGTCATAGTTGGGTTGCTCATGTTTAGTATTGGTCCTGAGCTTCTCCTCAAGCATGATCCATGCATCTATCTCAAGATTAATTTTCCATCTCCATCAGTAACCCAGCAGGAAGAATCATGTCCAATGCTAATTCTGCAAATTCCTGCTTTGATAAGGTTGTCACTGGTACTCCCTTCAAAGCAAGATAGGCTGCAATTGTCTCTGAGTTATCTTTCAGGGTGAGGGTGCTCTCTCCAGCAGGTGTCAATGTGATCTTTGTTGTGTTCCTGTTCTTTCTTCAAATTTTCATAATGTGGCAGTCATGCCTTCTTACATGCTGCCACCTTTAAGGATGCACTAGGGGGCAGTGTGCTCCATATAAACATGTACAAGCCTCTTATAGGCTTTGCAGGCTGAGCATGTGAAGTTACTGCCCTGATAAGGCTTAGCCACAAATGCAGCCAGATCTGAGTCATGGGGCAAGGATGCTGACTTATCTGCCTCCAATAAGGTCTGTTCTCCTTCCAAGAATAGTCTAATTTTGGTTGGCCCATATTTAGTCACATTCCCTGCTTGTCCCAAATTACATGAGATGATGGCGGAGAGGTGAGTATAAAATTTGTCTGAGAGAGCTGACAGTACAGCAATGAATTTCAACAGATCTTTCATCATGTCACCAGCATCAAATGCACAATCAATCTTTTTGAGGATGGTGTTTACTGTCCTAGTCAGGGGCTTGAATGCAGAGCATTTTGTGGGTGGTGAGGGCCTCCTGTAAGAGGCAAACTTGCTTAACAGGCACAGTGCTGCTGTAGCAATCTTTTAGGTATCATTTTCTCCAGTGAAAAGTTTCTGTTCAGATGCAGAAATTGTGTATTTCAAGAAAGAACATGCCAACTATTTATTCAAGGCCCAGGCATGACACATGCATAGTTCATATATTTTATAAGAGTGAGGAGGTACATAATCCTAGAGCTGAACCATAGTGAGTTCCAGTGTCATTGCATATGCCCAGTCCATGTACTTGCCATCATTCTTATAGAGGATATGGCCTGCCCAGGATGATGTTATCTTCCCAACAGGTACCATGGTTGGGCTGGCTGAGTTATTGACCAGTTTCATTTCTGCAATCCTTGCCGCACTTAGTGGTGGAGGGGATGTCTCAGGGTTTTTGCTTGTTGGCAGCATTGCAATAGGTCTCAAGGTAAGGACAGCAAGAACAAAATATATCCTAGATATGCATTATTTGCGTTGATTAGGGGCAAAGATAATTGGATACTCAACCTGGCACAGACAAGGTAAACAAACACAGCTCACAAAGGTCAAGTATAAGTGTCTAGAAGTCAGAACAGCAACAGCCCATAACCTGTGAAGAAGTAGGACACAGTTACAATACTAGTAGACACTAGTAAACACAGAGTAAATCAATTGTCCTCAATCTCTGTATAAACAATTGTATTCATACCTAGTAGACACAGAGTAAATCAATTGTCTACAGTATGTGTAAGTAAATGTCCATTCATAATGTATAGTTGTTATGTACCCTCAATCTCTGTATAAGCGATTGAGGGTATAGTTGAATATATCAGCAGTAGAAGACAAAGAGATCGTGGCTCTGAGTTATCTTTGCCCTTTGTTCTTTGGCCAATGCAGGTCTGTACTCACGGTGTATTGACCATCCTTCCACAGAGTAGAAATACGAGTTACAAATTATCATCTCAGATCGATGGGTATTAGTTCACGATCGGTCCGCGAACTAAAGGGCGTTGTGGCATCAGCAAATTCGACTCCTTGCCATGCCCAGGTGTCCGTTATGGGTCTTAGGATAAACCGATAGTGATAAATGAATAAGGAGGAATGTGATAGTAGAAGGAGAGGGTGGGTGGGTAAGAGAGTCAATTGTATGCCTGTATGCGATGTAGTAGAGGTACGTAGTGGAAGTACAAGAAAGAGTTGTCCGAAGAGTGTGACCGTGACACAACAGTCAGAAACGCGTTCCGCATTCAACTCATTTCTGCGGACTGACATTTTTCTATTACTACATCAGTCTTTTATACATAGCGTAAAGGGGCCTATATCCTGTAAAGTAATCGAGTTTGTGAGCTTGTGATAAACGTTGGTTGTCCGTCATATAATGAATAGGAATTCGGGGCAAGAATAGGGAACGTCGAAGTCTTTGACGAAATAACGAGGATTGAAAAAGGATGTGTTGATCAGAGTGTGCCGATAAGTCCGAATAAAATCGATTCATGACAGTTTACTACATCGACTGAGAACCATCTGCTAACATCACTCCCACTACGGATCGAGGACTTTGCCCCAAGACACCGACACGGAGTACTCGACTTACCAAGTAGTATGCTCATTCAAGCAAGTCCTGTGTTGAGGATTTTGTGTCGCCTGTGAACTAGACGTTCAAGTCATCCATCGAAGCTTGGACCAATTGTCCCGATGTGTTTGAGACTTTATAATGAAAGTCACGGAATACTTGTATCTCCTAGGGAAAGAAATATTAACATAAAGTGTGTTTACTCGTAGAACTTGTACATCAAATAATAAATAAAAAAGCCAACGCAACAGCAAAAGTCTAAAAAAACAAAAGGCATGTTTGGAGGCGTGACAATGCGTGAAATGCACACGTAATGAGGATAAGTACGTTTTTTGCTAAATCAATTTTCAATCGCATAGCATGAGAGGGTGACACCGGTGATGGTTTGAATACCGAGTCGGACTCACGTGTCACCTTGTGTTGACATTGCGGTAAGATTGAGAGATAAGATGCAGCTTGACTCCGTCCCTCCAAGAGTTTATAAATGGCATCTACAGGTACGCGTTCTCGAAGCTATGGATGATTTCTTCTCATGATCAAAATACTAGGTATGTCTTACAGTTCCGCGGTAAAACATCCGGTTTTCTGGTTCAACGACGGCTCCATTGTTCTTCATGTTGAAAATCAGGTCTTCAAAGTCCACAAAACGCTACTGTCGCGTAACTCACGCTTTTTTGCTGGAATCGATCTCTCTACCAGTATGTCTGGTAGATCCGATTTATTTGACCCATATTTTTTTGTGGACCGAAGTCTGAGTGTTCGAGCCAAGGACGTCGAAGTCTTATTAGAGCACCTCTACCATGACGTGTGAGTCTCAAAGACGATGCGTAAAACTCACATTATAAAGGAAATGTACAGTTCTCTGCTTTTGGAAGATCGATTTTCTCGTTTGGTCGCTGCCCTGCGAGTGTCTAGCCCCAAACAACTCGATTTTCCATCAATACATGCTCTGACAATGGAACGCCTGGTTTCAATCATACCAGCAGAGTACTCGCCTGGATTCCTACCAGATGATCTTGAGGATGCTTTGGAACTGGTTGCAGAATACGAATTACCCTTGGTGAGTTAACAAGGTCTTGAGAGATTGTGATATCTGCCACATATTTTTTCTAGATGCGGAAAGCATTATACTACCATCTCGTGACATCTCCAGATTTTCATTTTGATGCAGTATCTATCACGCATTCCCTCGATGGATCGCATCCTTCATTGTCCGAACCTGAACAGGACATAGTCAAACACGAAGCGATCACTCACTCACAGCGTCTCTCTCAAACTGACGCAATGCTTTGCGTGCAGCTTATGGAACGAATAATCGATTATTTTACACCCATCCTATTCACGCCCGCGACAACTCCGCATATGGCATGCACTGACGTATTTGCGGACACTTGGATGTCATCGGTGATACAACCGGCCATTGAAAACGACGGAGTCTACAAACCCCTTGAAACACTGGAGAGGATCAAAGGTATCGATTGGGCGAAGGTAGGATTGTGTGTGGCATGTGTGAAGGAAAAAACCGAAGAGTGGACTCACGAACAGGAAAATATTTGGAAAACAATGGACACTTGGCTAGGTTTTGTGGCGGAACAGACAGCTCCTGTGTCTATCTAGAGCAATGGGTAATCTTCAGTTTGTTATATGTTTTATGTATGAGCAGATATTTTCAATTACACGGGAGTATACGAACGAACTGAATCACGACCTGATTCATTGTTGACTATGTTCAACCCCATCATATATTTCGGCTTTGTGTGACTCTAACCTGACTGTGGACTCCCATTGAGTGAGAACTCATGATCGCAGTATCAGGTAAGACATCAGAATGAACTCTTAAGAATTGTCGGCTGGAAGCAACAAATTTGTCGCAGCAAGGCTTACCTATTCAATGAACGTACTCTCCAGATATCTTACATACATTCACATTGAGATGTATTGACGTTCAACAATACATCATCGGTTGCAACGGACTCAGTTGCTCAAGAGCTCAAGAAAAAAAAAGCGGTCACTCACCAATTTGATAACATCTGAAGAAAAGCCGACGTGTTATTGCGAGTTAGGATTGGGCGACCTTGACATGAAAGTTGCTGTACTCCAGTCCATGGACAAATGGAAAGCTGGTCCAGTAAGGAACTCATAAAAAACTTGACAATGAGCGACTTCCAGCGTTTCAACATATGTGAACAAAAGTTTCTTTGTCAGTCATAGGCGTTCATATAGTGCGCAATTATAACGACTCCTTAGGATACCTCAGAATTAGACGTGAGGAAGTGTCTAGTTGTAATATTCATGAAAAGTTTGTGCTGTTCCATACTTTCCGCTGGTATGCTAGAACGATGGGTATAAAATGAAATAGTCCAAAGTCTGGCCAGTAAGCATCTATGAAGTGGATCTGAGTATCTTCACAACACTAGAGTCGTCAACTGATAGGGTAGTGTAACATAACGAGTTCAACTCACCTGCCAGAGGAGATAATCACTTAAGCGCTTTACACCGCTCGTGCGCACCAGTATGTCTAACGGTGGGCTGCCACCGAGCGTCGTTAGCAGCTGGTTATCTATGTCATCCTCTGTTATTATCCTGCGGTTTAGTTTCATTGAATTGGTGTCAAAGTCAACATGATTACGACGAACCGGTCATGGTCTGAGGCAATGGATTCCCGAACACAGGATTGGACGGCCAACGTTATTTCATAGCGAGAGGAATATGGCATGTGAAGGTTAAATATCGCACTATAACGGCATTAAAAACCCGAAGGAATGTAAAACAGTACGAACACGTTGTTGTGGCGCGTCATACGCTCTGCCTTGCGCACAGCTCTCTGGACCGACTCTGGGAGGAGAGCTACATTTCCCACGACATTCAGTCGAACTCCGTATTCATTCAAAAGATTACTACGGAAAAATTCAATTACCTCTAGAAAAGAAGGCAAGAATGCTCACCCATGCGAGGAAAATTCTATGAGTTTCTTCTCTGCCAAGCTCATCAAAGCCTCAACTTCATCCTCTGGTCGACTGAAGTTATCAATCGCAAACGCAAACACTGACACGCATTTTATATTTAATCGATAGCATATTTCTAGCATCTGTAATCAATTTATATCGGAAAAATGTTTGGACCCATGCGTGTAAGAAAGTGCACCTACCCTCCGTAAAACTAAAAAGCCTTCGTAGTGACCTTCTTGGATTCTTCTGTGATGACATCTTGCATATCGTCGATTTCCATCCATAATGAAGGCAACATGTTTTGGAGTAGGTCCGGCACAAATGACGCTAAGGAGCAGTCCTTGCGCCTTTTTGACAGCTTTGTTTTTGAGCCAGCGTAAGGCTTTGCGGAGTCCAAGCATTTGAATACGTATCCGTGGGAATGTTTCATTTCTCCATTTGCCATGTGACACGCTGCTATATATACACGCTACTTGGGATAGCTCTTAGGTTAGTGGACAGCTCAGTGCTCCAGAGTGATCATCAGTTTTTCCCAAGTTACACAGTCGCTAGTAGCTTTATTACTCTGCATTTTGAACTTTTCCTGACGGCAATGGTTCTAAGCAAACGAAAGCGGGATGGGGGAATCGTTGCAGGACAAACGCCTACGCCTTCTGCCCCTTCTGCCGCATCGGAATTGCCACCAGCCAAAAAAACGCTTACGAAATCCTCGAACACATTTTCTTCGACATCTTCATTGAATTTGTCAGACGCGCTCCTCCAACCTAGAGCAGCAATGCTTCCCGAGGTTTCTCATGTGCCATCCACTACACCGCCGGATATCATGGGACCGGGACCTTCGCGGCCCAGAAAGACTGCTAGACCTCGTAAAAGAGCTCGTCATGATGCCCCAAAACCAGAAAAACGCCGTGCTATATTCAAAAAGTCTTGTCCTCAAAATATCCTTGACCGCGTGGGGCGGGTTATGTCACAAAGGTCTTTGTCTAGTCAATTTAATATGATTTCTTCATTTACTAAAGCATTATGCTAGGTTTTTTATGATCGACAGGCAGAGAGAGCCGGGCGAACTTAGGGAGACTTTTAGCGTTCTCGGTTCAACCGGTAATGTTCGTTCCATTGACGATTTGTTTTTGCATTTCACGCCACTGATAATAGGTGTACACTGTAAATATCGATCACAAGCCTTGCTGTAATTGTATGTTGTCTGAGTCTGTATTTGTCCTGCATGTTTCATATTGTCATACAGGTCCGGACGCAATGAAAGGAAATCATTGTAAACACATCGTGAGTCCGCTGTGTGACCATCTGTCTACATTACTCATGCATAACCACCTAGCTTTTCGTTTTCTTGAAAGGTTCATCTATCTTATTTTTTGTAACCATTTCTTGACATCTGGTATCAGTCCTTCAAGTCGCGCAAGAATCGGGTCTTTGGTATCAAAAGTCAGTGCACGACCTGCAATCCGAAAAACTGCGGCTTACATGCTAGCAGGGCGCTTCTTACAACTGAATTGGAAAAGATTTTTGCGGAAGCGCCATTAGCACCGAATGCTCTCGCAAATCCTCGGATCCGGGAAGCTCACGCGCGAGCTACGGGAAAAGCCACCACCACCACTCCCGATGCCATGTCCTCGAGTAAAAAACGCATTCCCGGGTCAGATGATGACTGTCCAATCTGCTACGAAGGAATGTACAATGTCAACGAGACTTTATTGACATTCTGTGAAAAATGTGGGAATGCTCTTCACAAACAATGCTTCGAGCAGTGTAAGTACAGCAAGGATAATACCACTGACACATTCTCTGACCACGTTACAAATGAAACAGGGAAGATCAGCTCAGTGAATGGCGGCAAACAACTTTCTTGTGTTTTCTGTCGCGCTCGATGGGTTACCCCAAACGTTGGCTCTGGTGGTGCTGGTCGATTCTCCAGGGAGGGTTATATCAATTTGGCCGATGTATCAGGGATTAGTCCAATCCGTGATACGAGCACCTGTACGTCTGCGCCAGGTGCTCTTCATGTCGTTCCCATGACTCATGCTGACACAGACTACCATGGACGTCGGAGGGGCGAACGTCACTATGGTTATTAAGATTATCTTGACTAAAACAACCGGCACGAGTCTCAGAAGTTTCATTTTTGTATTTTTTTTTGTTACATTCTTGTATTTCAGCCGTATTTTGTCCGTATCCGTTATAGGATACTGTGTTTATATTAAACACGGCCTTCTTGAACCAATTTCTGTGGACCTACAGAATCACTTGGACAGGCAAGTTCATAAAAACGTTTCTATTAAATCTGAAGTCAAAGTATAGATTAGCTACGTACAAAATGTTAGACTAGAAGATGGAAATTTAAAGGAGATTGCCTTTATTCTTTGGCCTTCAGTGCCTTTGTACATCCCTGAACAGGGCTGTCAGGACAAGACTCATATTCCTAGTCATTACATCGTATATTATATTGTTCTTCATGGAACAATTATGTAACCTCAATCAGAGGAAGATTTAGAATCTCTAAAACATCACAGTCATCTTTGTCCCATTACTATATCAGGCACAGACGCCCAACAATCTCCATCTTCAAACGAAACTTCGAGCAGATAGTAAGTGTCACAATCGGAGAGCTGCCTTAGCCAACGAGGGATCATGGAAACTGTCATGACTCCGACACGATAAGTGATGGGAGGATGGTACCTTATCTAGTAGCTTACGTGAGAAGTTGGTTGCAAACATAAGGCGCCACTGCTTCAAAAGAGTTAATTATCAACGTCAATATTTGCTAAGACTGATAGTGAGTCTTTTTAGAATTTCGACCAAAAGCAACTTACCACTCCCTTGGGCTAAGCACGATGAGCATGGAATTTACACTCGACGGGAAGCGTCGCGCGAGATAGGAATAGGGTCTTGTTTGCGACGTTGCTGAGGATGTTCAAGTTCTTCCAAACCGTCACAATGAGTGACATGAGTTGGCCTGTGCGATACTTTTATCCCTCTCCCGCAGGTCCAATCTTTGGGGTCGAGGACATGTGTATGGTTATCTGGTACATTTTATCCTTGTCTTTGGATGGCTGCATGACTGTCTGGCGGGACTGTCTAGATCTTGCAAGCAGGGAACTCATACCAGGTAGTAGCTAGTCGAAGTCAGTGGCTCAGGAATACAGACATAGATGGAGCGACATGTAGAACTGTCATGCCAGCGTTGAAGATTGCGGAGGATGTATCAATGTTCCTAAAAGTAGCACCTGTTACTGCCTTTAGCGAGTAGTGTGTTACAGATTGAAATGTGTTGAAGATACATTAAACAATCAGAGGGAAACATTTGAGGAAGGTCAACATATGATAATATATAGGCCTGAGTTCGGGTCCTCGAAGTGTTATTCTTGATAAGATAACAAGATTATCACAAGCTTGAGTCGTCACACACGGGAAGTATGCGTAATCAGGTCGAATAGAATGTCTAAAGACTCGGAAAGATGACTGATCAAAACCAAGGCGTCAATAAAGATGATTTAGAGGCGAGAATCTTTGTCCAAGATCTACCGGCGACTACAGCTCGCCAAACTTGCCGAAGTATAATCAGAATTCCCTTGGGAGACAATTTTCCCTAAGTTCACTGATGAATGGACAACAAATGAGCTTGATACATGCAACATTGAAAACCGTTTCCATGGACTTAGATATCTCCATGGTAAGAATAAGTCAAGGTAAAGTTGGATCGATGTCGAACACGGGAGAAAAATTCCTCGAGCTTGACATAACGGCCAAATACGAGTCTCCAGTACAATAGCAGATAGGAGATTTTGTAAAATTTTGAGCTGCATCAAGGAGGAGGGTGTCGTATAAGGGCCGAGTCCTGGAGAAAAAGTGTTTGTCGCAGTTTCGACGCTTACACGTTACGGTAAAAGGCGAATAATGCTTGACTCCTTTGAGATTCTTAATCACAAGGAGATGTATCACGTTAAGAAACGTATTGGCATGACAAAGAAACGGAGAACAAGGATGATGAGGCGTGGAACAGGGTCCACATATTCGGAGGTAGAAGCGTAAAAGAAAAGCGAAAAGGATCCCACTCACTTTGAATAGGGCATTGGCTCGATCCCTCGTCGTAAGCACTTTGAAATTTCCCCTCACTTGGAAGATAACTCAAGGTTTTGTCTTACTGATTATAATTGCAAGACATGAAAGCCTGAGGCTCATGAACATTGATCATGTCTTGTCATCAATGTCCTGTGAATGGAAGACAAACTTGAACTGATATTTGCGTGTATTTGGTGTTCTGAATCTGCGTCCTGAAGGCATGGCTGCTAGAGAGCCTCCGACGCCCTCTTTATCACTTGGTTCCACATCGAGTTCTCTGGCTTCTGAACGCAAACTGTCTACTGCACCTCAGACAAGAAATCCAATTTCTGTCCGGCTTTACAAGGTCTTGAGCAGCAACTTCAATGACGACGCCACCAAAGAGGCTCTGCAGATCCTCTCAGATCTCTATGCACCCCCTCAAGCACCAAAACGCAACGAACAACGTTCACTACTACCATATGAATATACTGACCACGATGTACACGAGCATAAGACAAATAGCGCTGCAGTAATTACTCTTAATGAGGCAGTACCTGGGGCATCAGCAGCTCAGGCTCGCCGGCACATGCGCAGAGATATGGAAAACAAGCTCACGCAAGGTAGCGAACAGTTTCTCAAGGCGTTTGGTGACGTAGATCAAGTGTGTGAGTCCCTCACAAATGTATTAAATAGTTATTTCATTGTGTTGCAGAAACTCGACGAATTGCAGCAACATATTGGCGCCATGCGGTTGAGTTGTGACGAGGCGGAACATCAGTTACAGCTGACCGCAGATTCAAGTAAAAACTTGCTTGAACGAGCCGGCAGCCTTCGGGACGAGAGGTACGCGGATTTAACTCATGGCGTCGTTAGATCATCTAATAGTTCCTCAGACAAGCTGTTGAAAACAAAAAATCTGTTGTCACGGCCTTTCTAGCTCGTTTTACTCTCACAGAACAGGAGGCAGAGGCCATCACTTCCCGGAATGAGCCTGTTGGACCTATTTTCTTCGCTGCCATGGATAGAACGGAGATTATTCGAGACGATTGCCAGATCCTTATGTCAGGTGAGGATGGACCGACACAGGTCGGGTTAGTTGTGTAATTCCCTTTTCAAAACTACATTCTCAACGCTTTGTTCAGTATAGATATAATGACATCGACCTCTTCAAGCTTGGAACAGGGTTACGAGAAGATAGTACGATGGTGTTCTCATGAATTCCGGCAAAAAGGATGTGAGCTTCACTTTGAAGTCACTGATACAATGCAAGAAGCCGTCAAACGATTACGAAAGCGTCCTGAGCTGTTAGCGTTAGTCGTGACATTATTGATCTGCTTTTGCCCGTTCATATCCACCATTATTTAGAGAGACCCTCAGTTTCTTATCTCAGACCCGCCAGACAACAATAATGTCTTCCTTCATAACTGCATTGACAAGAGGAGGACCTTCAGGCCTGCCACGCCCTATCGAGCTTCATGCTCATGACCCGCTCCGATATATCGGAGACATGCTTGCATGGGTTCATCAGACTGTAGCTGCAGAGCGTGAACTTCTTGAAACAATCTTTCAAGTAGCAAACGATAGGCGCATGGTTGGCAGTGTCCGTGTCTTTAATGGGAAGACTGAGGAGGAAGACTGGGTTAGAGAGCTCTTAGATCTCTGTGTTGAGAAGCTGTGTGTGCCTCTGAAGGTACCCATTACATCAGCTGTTAGGTGTTTTCTGACCTTCAATATTTCTCTTCGTAGGTTCGGGTGCAACAAACCATCCGCTCCCAGGAGAGTTGCATAGCTTCGTACAAGATTGCCAACCTAATGCAGTTCTATATGTTGACTATGCGCCGCACAATTGGAAATGATGCCCTTCTGTCAAAAGCTCTCCTTGAGTGAGATTTTTTTTCGTCCATATTCCGCTCAAATACTGACTATCTAACAGGATCGCGGACGTTGCTTATTCAGTATTCTACGAGTCTATATCAACGCAAGGTCGCGCATTGACACGCATTCAGCTCGTGAGTTCTGAATATGCCTTTTTCACCCTAATTGAATATGATCACTGAAGGAAGCTGATGATTCCTCTGTAACGCCTCCCCTCGCAATCTTGGATCATGTCCAGATATTACGGGAGATTATGAGTGTTTATCAATCCTCGCTTCTTGGAGAAGATGAATTTTCACAAATTGCTGGTTTTGAGAAGATACTGGATATAATGATTGATCCGGCAATCGAAATGATCATTAAGGCGAAGGAGGACAAATCACGGCTTGGAACGAAAAAGGATCAGCCCATCTACGTCCTTAACTGCTTGAGCTATATCGAGGTTTATCTTTCGATGGTTACCGCTACATACTTCTCACCCTCTATAGACCACTTTGGAACCGTTCTCTTTCACGCAGAAAAAGCAAAGATCTATCAGAGCTTTAATTGATGAACGAGTGTCTTGTTTAATAGATGAACATGTATGTGGAATGCTTCGTTCGATTCTTAAATCTCACATTTCGTCAGTATGCGAACATAATGGTTGCTGCACACATCCAGCAAATCGCAGAAATATGTGCCAACCACCACCCTCACGTAAATTTTCCTTTTTCTGCTTGCCTACTACTAAAACTTGACTAGACGCCCTTATCACGAATTCCTCTAATGCAACCTGCCGAGCTACAAAGCACTCTACGGAACTTTTCGCTCTGGCTATCTAGTCCGGATGTTGTTCAAACACCGCGGCTGTCGCAACTTACAGTGCAGCATCTTCATGCAAAGGTCCATCAGACGGCTCTTGAACGAATGGCTCGTGCATATAATTTAATCTGTGAGGAGGTCAAAAGGCCCGAGAACAAGTATGAGGCAGCATCGACATTGCTAGGGAGTGAAAGACCTTTCGGTCAAACCCATTTGCTTCGCCAGATACTTGGTATTGATGAGGACCGTGAGGTGGTATGAATTACATTTTTCGGCGTAAATTAGCTCACAAAGCATACATGTTATAAGTAGTCTACATAAGGAGTAACGATAACGATCATCGGTGCTTTCCAAGTCTGATCACACAAGAAGAGCATGGACGCTTCGTGTACTTCCTGGTTCCTGAACTGTGGACAGTAATCAAACAAGCATGTAACTTTACGCCAGCAGGAGCTCGTCTTGCGTACTCCGGCGGACGATAATACCATTTACCTCCCCCACTCTGCCCTCCACTGCCTCCTTCAAGCTCGGTATCCTTGCTCTCCCTCCATCTGATGGTGATGTCATGACAAATGTCTTGGCATCCCATATCGATTTGCTGTTGACCTCCTCGAGCCAGTCCTCCCAATGCTTCCTTTTTGCGTCCCGTAGAGCTTGCCCATATGCATTTCTTTCTTGTCGAAACTGGTGAATCCTGCCTGCTCGTTGAGGTCCGTCCTAGCACCCTCGTGTTATGAACCGATAAAATTGTCACGCACTTAGCCAATCACATGCCTTACTGCCTGGGACTATTTTTTGTTCACTTTATTTTCGTTTAGACTATACTCACTCGAGCTCCAATTCTCAGTCACTTTATCACGGACTATGGATTACGGACATCTCTGCCCTTTTTTGTTTTACTTATCTAGTTACACATGCTTTCGGTTCGTTAGTATACAAGACTGTTTGTAGCATAGAAAATTTTCAGTTTGTGATTGTTGGTTATACAATGTTTTTGTGATTTACGAAATTATCGCAAACTCCCTTACTCGGTCAGATCCCTGCTCATCGTAGCAAGCGATGTCCTCACTCTTTACCCCAACTTCCTCTCATTCTCAACTTGCCCTCTGCGCTAACCACGCAACTAAGAGCAAGTATCTTTCTTGACCCTCCATCCTTCTGTTGTTGCATTGCTGACCATAAATAACCATACATAGCAAGGAACCCTAGTTAGTAGGCACAAAAGGGTTGCCACAAGGCACCCTCCAGAGTTGTACAGTTGGGTCTGAGTCCTTAAGTGGGCCAGCCTTTCCTAAACCAGGCAACAAGCAGTAGTCACTTTGTTGAGCCTGGGTATTTCATATCTGCTCTCTAGTTTATCAGCATGAATGCATGTTGTTTGTAGCTAAAGAAGATCTTGATTAGCTTTCTGTATGTGTTGTTCAAAGGTGCCTGACCAGCTGGTTAGGCCAAGCTTTCACTTGCACATGTATCACAGCTCAAACTTCATTCTATCCCCACCATGTCTACCTCTGAAGAACAAAAAAGCATTCTTCAGGCTGGCATAGCCTCTATTCTCAAATCTATTAATAGCCGTATCCCCAGCATGGGACAATACCCCCACCAACCTTGGTACTACAGCCCAATCCATAGCCCAGCTTGCAGCAGCCACCTTAGAATCTGTTACTGTCACTGCTCAGTCACAACCCTGCATTAATGTAGCTATAAACTTCTGCACTATTCTGCTTCTCAACAAGTTCAAGGGAGTAAAAAATAAAGCAGCTTACTTCTTCCAGGCCTGCAATTAATATTTTGTTGCTTAGGCAGGAGTTATGTGCAATGAAGTAAAAATTGCTACTTTCTTAGCCTTGATAAAGGGAAACAAAGCTAGCAAATGGGCTGAAAACCAGCCAGAACTAATTCAGAAATAAAGAGAGGGTGCACTCATCACCTGGGCTGAGTTTTGATGTGCTTTCAAGGATTCTTTTCATGACCAAGCCCTCCAAGAAACTGCCACAGCCAGGATTCAAATGCTCACTATGGAAGACTGACACACAGACAAATATAACATGGAGTTTAACAATTTGAGAAACAACATGCAGTGGAATGAGGCCACCCTACTCAACTGTTACAAACTGGGACTTGAAAAGAACTTATTGATGAAGATTTATTAATGTGACCCCTCCCCATGATGTTGCAGGATTAACAAGATAAGGCAGATCTATTTGACAGACAATGGAGGCAATTGAAAATTACAGCAGAACAAGCAGAAGAAGAACATCAAACTATGAGAAACCCAGTGAAAGCCTATAATCCTGCTACAAACAAAATGTGACCAAAAACCTCTACTGCTCACTTAAACTCACTTTTAAATGCCATAGATGTTGATGGGATACAAGGATAGGGACTATTAAATGCTATAACTGTAATAAAGTGGGACACATTGCCCCAAATTGCTGCTTGCTAAAGGATATTAAAGTGGTGGAAGTAGGAGAAATGACAGATGAAATGAAAGCCACTATGGCAGTGCAACTTTGCAAACAGGGTTTTTAGAAGGCTCATCCACTAGCCAAATAGTTGAGCTTATAAAATTCTAGTTTACTTAGTAGTTCAATTTCTTCTAAACAGGCAAATCAAAGACAATCTTTGTTTCAATTAAAATCAAAGGCTGAACACACTGAAAGAGCATTTATAGGACTGATAAGAGGAGGAACACTATCAGCAACAGTAAAAATAGAACTTAAAAGGTTAGATAGCCAGGAGGCCATGAGCATTGAAGGACTACTGGATTCCAGGGCAACTAATATGTTTATCAACTGAAAGTTTGTGAAAAAACATGACTTCTCTATACAATGACTATTCTAAGCCATACCTGTGTTTAATATTAATGGAACACACAATAAGAATGGTTCAATAACAGAATACATAGGATTATCAATGAGTTATCAAAATCATTTCAAAAAGGTTTACTTTTACATGGCTAATATAAATAGTGACAAAAAAAGTGAAGGTGAGCTGGTGCCCTAGTTTATGTAAGCAAAAATAGGATAAAACATATTAAAGAAGAGAAAAGGAGGCAAAAACTTGCAAAACAAAGAAAAGGTTTATGAGCAGAAGCAATAAAACAAGATATGACCCCTAACAATGATGAAAGATTTAGATGGCTGAAGGAGGGGCATCAATACATACAATTTTTTAATCTAGAGGTTGACATTTTTAATAGTTTATTCTTTGAAAAAAATTGAATGCCAGCAGTGATGGCACTGCAAATTAATGTCATATCAAACATATTTAAATGCATTATGCAGCAAAGAAACAAACAGGAACAGAAGAGTGCAATTAGAAATATGATACCTGAACATTATTATGAACTATTAGACTTGTTTTTAAAAAAGAGGAATTTAATAACTTATCATCAAAAAGATCCTGAGACCACACCATTGATATCTTGCCTAACACAAAACTTGCCAAAGCTTTAAAAGTTTATTTACTAAGCCTGCTAAAAGAAAGAGAGCTGGATAAATTCTCAAAGAAAAATTTAAAAAGTGGTCACATTCAAGATTTAAGATCACCTTAGAGTCCAGGCTTCTTTTTATAGAAAAAAAAGATGGAAAACTCTGATTTGTGCAAGATTATTATAAGCTAAATGCTATAACAATGAAAAATGTATACTTACTGCCTCCAATATTTGAAATCATAACAAAGTTATAACATGCATGCATATTTTTAAAATGGATATAAAATTAGAGATTTAGCAATTTTTGAATTAAAGAAGGAAATGAATATAAAACAGCATTCCTTACAAATTAAGGCTTTTTTAAATCCACAGTGATATTTCTTGGCCTTTGCAACTCACCCACAACCTTTTAATCAATGATGAATAACTTACTAAAAGATTTAATCTTACAAAAAGTAGTGATGGTATATATGGATGACATTTTAGTATATATAAAAACTCTAGCCAAACATTGCAAAGTAGTTTTGGAGGTTCTAGAAATATTGGAGTAGAATAAATTATATCTAAAGCCTGAGAAATGCATATTTGAGAAGAACAAAATTGAATATCTAAGAGTAATCATTGGAAGAGGGAAGGTTAAGATAAACTTGTAGAAACTAGCAGCAATAAATAAATGGCCACACTCACAAACCATTAAATAAACACAGTTATTTCTTAGTTTTTGTAACTTCTATCAAAAGTTCATTAAGGGATTTGCTATAATAGCACAGCCTCTATACCACCTAACAAGAAAAAACAATACATTTTAATGAAAAGACAATTATAATACATCTTTTGTTATACTAAAAAGCAAATTAACTTTAGCACTCATGCTATTCTTAGCAAACAATGACAACTTATTTAAGATTAAGGCTAATGCTTTAAACTATGCATCTGGAGCAATTCTGTCAAAAAAACAATAAGGCAAATGGCATTTTATACTATATTACTTGAAAGATTTTCTAGTGGCAGAAAAAAATTACAAAATCCATGATAAAAAAATGTTAGTAATAATAAGAGCAGTAGAAAAATGGAGGTGCTTAGTACAGGGAAGTAAATAAGGCAATGGAAGTCTGGATAGACCATATACTTTTTGATGGCACAAAAACTGAATTAAAGGCAGATAAGGTGATGTAGCATTCTTGCAGACTATAATTATATGTTGAAATATAAACTGAGAAAATTAATGTTGAAGCCTAATGTGTTATCAAGAAAATAGGATTATAAGCAAGGAGTAAACAAGAACAACAGAAATACTACTTTAATTACCCCAGAATATATTGTATTCTTATTTATAAAAAGCACAGTAAAAATGGAAATAAAAGGCAATGAAATCATGTAACTACTAAAAGAAAGAGAACCAGTTTTAATTAATAATATAGACAAATACAATAAAATGGACTCACTTTTAGAATGGTTTAATAGTAGTTAACAATAATAAAATGAAAAAGAAGATTGTGGAGCAGTAACTCTTATATAGCAAGACATTTAGAAAGAAATAAAATAAAAAAACTAATAACTAGAAATTATTAGTTGTCAAAGATGTTGGAGTATATTGATAAATATGTAGACAGATGTCAAAAATGCCAACAAACTAAGATATTTCTATAAAAGCTCCAGAGCCATTTATTACTAAATATAATACTCTCATTTCTCTTTCAAATTATTTTCACTAATTTTATAGTAAGTCTATCCATATCAATAATGGAGTATGATGCAATTAGAGTCATTGTAGATTGGTTTAGTAATTAATTAAGAAATTAATTTTCATAAAGCAGCATGCTAATTTAGAGACTATGTTTGGTGCTATAAGGGATTACCTTATACTATTATCAGCAACTGAAGCTTTTAATTTGCCTCTACCTTTACAAAGAAACTCTACAGTCTTCTAGGAATCTCCTATTGATGGAGTAATATGCCTGGTGGTATGTGTGTGCATAGAACAATTGTTAAAAGAGATATAAATAGAATGTAATTCAGTAAAACTCTTAAATAACTATATAGTCACTATAATATACTAAGCATAACAAAACTCTAGCAAAGTACTTTAGAGCTACTATAACTAATGTAAAAATAGTCAAGCATTATGACTTGAAGAAAGTCTGAATAAGTTTTCAGTAGACTTTTCAATTTGATGTGATGATGTCAGTGATATTGGGCTGATAATGTAATGGTGGTGCAGTTATTAGCAATCAAGGCAAAGAAGTGGGCTTGGCACTTATAAATTTATTGTTGCATTTTAGTGCTATTCA
>QLON01007145.1:0-13606 GCA_003313675.1 Termitomyces heimii
TTTTGCTCTCTGCACTTACCGACACCCCTGCTCCTGAAATTGTCCTTCTCCTTTGGGACCTCCAATACTCAGTTCTGCTAGCTTCTCAGTCACTCCCTATTCCCTCTGCTTTGTCCCAGGCCAAAGACGTCACAGTGAAAATAAAGCTTGCTCCCGCCTCTTCTTCTCAAGCGCTCCTTGTTCTCTCAGCCCACACAGCAGATGCTAGGCGCAAATCCGACGGAACTCCGTTACGCTCGAGCGTCCTTGTCGTGCCATTTACGTGTCCACAAACCTCAACGATCGCTAATGCTTTAGGCCAAGCCTCATCTGGTGCTAAATGGATGGCGCAAGCAGCATCTTCGTCTCTGGTTGTATTTTCCCATGATCCAATGAGGACGAAGGTCCTCTCCACAATGAGGACGGCAATGGAGAAGAACCTGCCCCAAGCTGCTAACGCGGCTTTCTTTGAGTGGGAGAAACGGGAGTCCAAGGCAGCTGCTGAAGCCACAAATAACGAGGCTAGGCCATCACAAGCTGCTCTCAGCCACGAATTCGTCAAAGATATTTTAAGGACGGTAATACAGCCCTCAAAACCGGCCAATACGCCGTATTCGTCAGAAGTTGTCAAGTACCTTTTAAGTCGCAAGCTAATCAATAGTAGTATGCTTGATGGCGGTCTCCTTGCAGCTCTTCGTTATAAAAATGATTGGGTATGTTACTGAGCTGTCACTAGTGGCGCTGGCTCACAAGCACACCCTCAGCAATCAATAGAACTGGCTCTAGAACGTGTCATAGATCTTTCGGAGGCAGAGATCATGGAATCCTTACAGTCTGTCGTTGCACGGCATCATTCCAATGTGGCTCAAGGCGATGATGCTATGGAGGTTGACTCTGTAACAGACATACCATCTTTACCCTCATTCCTTTCATTATGCGTTAGCTACACGACCACGGCCCCAGCCCTTCGCTCGGCAATGCGTCGGTCACTGAAAGAGGCGGAGGATATCCACGCTGTATTAAAGGTCCTGGAAAACTGGATTAAGCATTGGTCGAACCGAGATTTGAGGCTTATGCCGTCAAAGAAAGATCTCGTGAAGAACGCTCACGGAGTGTTCATTGTGAAGGAGAAGGAAAAGGAGGGTACTCGTGATCTCCCATCGCTTTCTAATGTGCGTTCAAAGATTGACAATTCTTCTGCACTTGAGACTAAAGAATTCAACCAGGTTCTATCATTCCTACGAACACTTCTCGACTCATTCTACCTCACTCTCCTGCAGCACCCGCCAGCACACGCTGTTCTCCAACGTATTCAAACTCAAATTGAGCCAGAGATCGCGTTTACCGACCACATGGAGCAATTGCGTGGCCCACTGGAAACGTTTCACAAGGTACATACGAAGGCGGTCAGGGAAGCTGGACAAGACAAGAGCAAGAAACCCCTTGGAGGTTGGCGGCAGAGACGAAAGCATGCGCACGACCAGGCTGGGCTTTCGATTGGTCTCTATCAGTTGGAGGAGCTTCTGTTGTAAAATGCTCGACCGATATCACTAATTTTATTGGATTAAGTGTTGAAGGTTCCGTTATCGTCAAGCTGGTTGGCAGTTGTGTCGTGAAACCCCTCCATTGCCAATCATTCATACCCTTTCTCCGTCATTCTCCAAAACCAAAGGGATTCGATTGTTCAATGGCTGATAAGAGATATAACACACGAAAGTCAGATGCAATCGGGTCAAACATGAATACATGAGTACTATTGCATGATCGTTTTCGAAGCCTGAAAACAAGCCTAGGATATTTGTTGTATCTCTCCAATAATAACTGCTTCAACTTGACTGCCCACTTCCAATTTCAGAGGCGAAGAGTCAGTCTTCGGCGGCACAATCGCCAAGCCATTTGCACCGCTCAAACTCGCAACCCTGCTCGAGCGCTGACCACCTGTACTAGTCGCCACAAGACCATTTGGTCCCTGCGAAACAACGACTCGGTGGAACTCTGTGCGAGGATCGAGGTACATCTCTGACTGGAGCTGTATTGGAATTCTTTATTTAACACGTCCGTAACTTTGGAGAGGGAAAGATTTCATACCCGAACGAGGACACGAGGAAGTTGGGCTTGGGTCTTTTCCCACCCTCCGAGCAGACGCAACGCAGGAACGACAAAGAGATAGAACGTGACAAGAGCAGAGGCGGGGTTTCCAGGGAGAGCGAACGCGGGCTTCGCTGTATTCTCGTAGGGTATGGTAGCGAAGGTGGTTGGTTTCCCGGGCTTCATGCTCACGCGTCCAAAATGAATAGTGCCGTTGAAGTGGCGCTCAATGACAGGTTTTAGTAGATCGGTTGGCCCCATTGAGGTTCCACCTGTGGTAAGAAGAATGTCCGCGCTTTGGAGACCACTTTGAATGGCAGTAACATGGGATTCAATGCTATTCAACATCGAACGCATTGGTAAGAGATGGTACAAGAATTTGAAAGCGGGAAAGACTCAACTTGTCCTGTACAATCCCCAGGTCGACCACTTGATAACCCATACCCTCTATTGCTGCGCGCAATGAAGGTCGATTGGTATCGTAGATACCTCCCCAATCATTTCCTGAGCGTGATACGGGGTTCTGAAGGTCAACAAGCTCATTCCCAGTACTTAAAAGAGCCACAACAGGCTTTCTATAGACCTCAACCTATAACACGTCAAGGTAATCGGTGTACTTCATCGAAAATATGGTTTAAACCCTTACCTCCTTCATGCCTACAAAAGCCAAAGTTCCTACTTCGCCACCTCCGCTCTTGATGACATCACCCTTGTGGAGGACGATATCCCCTACTCGCACGTCTGTCCCAGGGAAACGGATGTTTTCTTTTCCCGGAACCTGTACAAGAATTTCTATCTCATTTTCCTCCCCTTCAAGGTCACCGTCAGAATCCTTGTAAGTAGAAACGAGGCGAGTGTCTTCAACCATTATCACAGCATCAGAACCGGAAGGCAAGGGTCCGCCAGTGTTAACCCGGAAGACCGAGCCGGGTGGCACGGGTTGAGAGATCGAATGAACTTGTGAAGTGAGCACTTTGTAAATTCCCGGAGGGTCGGTGGCTGGCAAACTATCTGATTACAGTGGAAGATACAGATGCAAATTAGCATACACCTGACAGCATAACCATCAACATTTGTTGAGGGAAGTCTTGGCACATCCTGCGATGCAGAAGCATCTGCAGCGAGGACATAGCCTCTCAGATTATAATCCACCTGTAGCTCATCAGTAAGATCCTTTATACCGTTCTTGACTCCGAAACATACACGCCGGGTTTCTGATCCGAGACGATCGACGTTCCTCTCAATAAAATGCAAAGCCTCCTGTAAAGATACCATTGGATACGGCGATTGCCTATGGCGTGAGGATACTAGAACGAAAAAAGTAAGGTTCAATTGTCCTTGCGCGCGATAACGACTTGCCTGGTCCAGATGGGTCGTGCGATAGTGTTGACCTGGGGTGTGGCGCATGATGATGATGGTGATGATGGTCGTGCTGTATGTGCTGCAAGCCTTGGACCCTAGGTCTTGCACCACTCTCCTTTGCCAGTTCGTCGTGCACTTGCTTGCCCGTCCCTCCTCTCGCCAAATCGATTGCGTGCCCCACCAGGCCTGCGTTGAGCAGTGCTTCCATATTTTCCTTGACAGCTTTGACACTTCCCGGGAGGGTGACTACAAGCGTTGTTCCAATTGTTCCTGCGATAGGGCGCGAGAGAGCAGCGAGGGGTGTGTATTTAAGAGAAGCTGACAAGAGGAGATGTACAAGACCCGATGCCTCCCGTTCAAGCAAAGGTTTGATAGCCTATTTCAGAATAAGTAAAGAATATCATTTTTGAATGCGGGGGTCAACCTCTGGAGTGATGTCGCGGACTCCAAAACCAGTCCCGCCTGTAGTGATAATCCAATCAACGTCCTCCTGTTCAGCCCATCTTTTTACAATCGCTTGTATCTGAGATATTTCATCTGGAACGCAAGCGGATTCACTGCACGCGAATGTTGCGCCTTGAGCTTTGACAATCTCCCGGATTGTGGGCCCTGATTTGTCCTCTGCGAGGCCACGACTGGCAGTATCGCTGACTGGGTTGCATAGCTTCAATGCCTTCACACGTAAAATCTGGATTAGATCCAACCTGTAAGCACAGCGACTCCGATGGGCTGCATATCAGATGGACGGGATGACAGATTAATATTGTTGTCACGACTGTAACTCTGACGCATAACGTGTGACATGTCGCGAAATTTCGAACTTAGACACGCCATCAGTCTTCAGGATGGCCAGTCTATCCCTCAGTCGTCTTTCTGGAGTCCTAAAACGGGGCCCCCGTCTCTTGACACGCAGATATAATGCAGCCACCGCGAAACCTGCACTGACTCCTCGTCAGTATGTCAAAGTCGCCCCCACGGTGCAGAAGGCACATGTGAGTACTGAAGCTCCAAATGCAGACCAAACTCCAGTAGCCGAGGACTCGAACGGTACTGTCTTTCCAGCCACTGGTGTCCTTGAAGCGAGCACCAATGGGAACGGGAACGGCGATGAGACGACAGACTGGTCGAAAAGCTACCTAGGTCTGGCAACCCAGGCATTTCCTAAGGAAGTTAGTGAAATATTAATGGCTCCTGTTGATCCCATGGATATCGAGATGAAACCTGGTTAGTCCTCGAGTCTTTGAATCCTTTGGTCGAAGCAACTGCTTTGACTCTTTAGATGGTCTCATATACCTTCCTGAAATCAAATACCGACGTGTTCTCAACAAGGCATTTGGGCCTGGTGGATGGGGCCTGGCTCCACGCGGTGAGACAAACGTTGGTCCCAAGGTTGTCAGTCGAGAATATGCACTTATTTGCCAAGGAAGGTGAGTTTTGTAGTTGCATTGTCTCGTCACTTCTGGATAGCGTACTCAGCATAAATCAGACTCGTGTCCATTGCCAGGGGTGAACAGGAGTACTTTGACCCCTCCGGAATACCTACGGCGGCGGAGGCATGCAAGAGCAATGCTCTGATGCGATGTTGTAAGGACCTCGGTGTTGCGAGTGAACTTTGGTGAGACTCTCTTGTCCCAAAACCATACGCAAAACTGAAATTATGCAGGGATCCTCGCTTTATCCGTGAATTCAAAGCTCAGTACTGCGTCGAAGTTTTTGCTGAACATCTACCAACCAAGAAGAAGTAAGACTACCCTTATCACATTTCGCACCCCCTCTAAGTATCCGTTACATTACAGGAAAAAGCTCTGGCGCCGTAAGGATCAGCCCAAGTTTGCATATCCCTACCAGGAGTGATATTTATTTCACTTGATGCATATGACAAACAACCGAACTTCCTCTAGAATGCGTGCCACACTGGATTTCTGCAGTTTCATCCTTAAATTACAGTCCTTGTATTATTCAAAATAATTCCGATCTCCTGGGGTTCACATTTGACATAGAGAATGTTTTCTTACGTTTCCCACTCCTCTCTCCTTTACAATCAAGTCCATAACAGAAAATTGAGAAGTATCCGTTCTCCAGAGTTCGAAGACTTGTAATTGAAGTGTGCGAGACCACGAAATGAGGTTAGGTCTTATCAGTCACGTTGTCACAACTATACAGGACCACGCCTCCATAATTCACACCGCTGAACTTACCATCAATTATCCCTCAAGACCAAAAAATCATCAAACATGAGGTTCGTGAAATGTTGAAAGTTTCAGGAATTGCACAGTTTACAGTGAATATGTAGTGGCAGCAAACTCTCAGTGTCAAGCGTGCGGGGTTCTATCAAGGAACTCCTTGCCGATGCCAACGGCGAGAAAAAGCGCAATTTCGTGGAGACCATCGAACTCCAGATTGGTCTCAAGAACTACGACCCTCAGAGGGATAAGCGTTTCTCTGGAACCGTTAAGTGTGTGCTTTGTGTCTTTAGTCCGTCCATGATCTAATCTAGAACATAGGTTGCCCCATGTTCCCCGTCCTCGCATGTCGATTTGCATTCTCGCCGATGCTGCGGATATCGATCGTGCCAAGCAAATTGAGCTTGAATACATGTCAGTTGATGACTTGAAGAAGTGCGTGAAAGAGCTTGGAATATAAGAGACGCCAGCTTACTGGATTGTATAGGCTCAACAAGAACAAAAAGCTCGTCAAGAAGCTCGCCAAGAAGTACGATGCTTTCCTTGCCTCTGAGGCTCTCATCAAGCAGATTCCTCGTCTCCTTGGACCCGGTCTCTCCAAGGGTATGCCCAAATTTCCTAGTGTTGAATGATATTTTGACATCCACCAACAGCTGGAAAGTTCCCCACCCCCGTTTCCCATGCTGAAGACCTTACCAACAAGCTCGTTGAGGTTCGTTCGACTATCAAGTTCCAGCTGAAGAAGGTTCTCTGCTTGGGTGTTGCTGTTGGCCACATCCAGATGAACGACGACCAGGTTCTCGGCAACGTCATGTTGAGTATGTAGCCGTTCATGTTATATTATCCCCACATTTGTCTGATACCCATCCCTACCTTTCAGGCATCAACTTCCTCGTTTCTTTGCTCAAGAAGAACTGGCAGAACGTCAAGTCGCTCCACATCAAGACTACCATGGGCAAGCCCATCCGTCTCTTTTAGGCTTGTATCTTCTGCATTTCTAGACGAGTGGAGAGATTGGTGTCGTGGGACGAAGAATGGTGGTGTTCATGGAGATTCAGGGGTGCCGTAATGCATATCATAAAGCCCCGCACGCTTAGACCAACAGTCTCGGGGGGAGGCTGATTGGGAGCTGATACGGTACTCATGTAATTTTTGCTGCATTCAAATCATTCTTCGAATTTGCACTTGCGGTTGCGAATATGTAAGAACATCCTGATTAGAAAGTGGATTGACCAAGTCTTTTCCAACTCAAAGCACTGTGATGGTACTCACTTGAAGAGTTGTCCGTTTGTTGTAGCAATTGCCAAGCCATCATCCAGAAGGAGGGTACAAGTGAAGCAAGTACAACGTATCTGGTTATCCAGTCTGGCCAAAGGTAACTGCTTAATTTAAAGCGTATGACGCGTGAGAATCGCGTCTTGCTCATTCCGGTCAATGCCTCCGTCGACCTCGAGCTCTGCACCACGACCATCATCTGCACTCGGCGTCCCACGGTCGCACTCAAGCCTTTCCGTACAAAGACCTCTTTCTAGCGCATCCAACAGGCCTCTGTCGCGTCTCTCCACCCGTTCTGCCTATCTTCGCCAGTCAAGGTCGCGTCTCATCCTATTCGCACAGGCCCTCGTACGACAGGTGACTGGCCTAGAGGAAGATGCTGCTATTTCATCCAGGTTCCGTGAGGCTGTTGATCATGTTGTCAAGAACTTGGAAACCACGACGTTGAGTAAAGGCGCGGCTAGTGTCGATATGACAGAAATCGATCGCCAGATACATGGGTACGTGTGTTCATTACACATTCAATTGCAGAAAGGTCAATGATCTATCGGCAAGACACTCTCTCAAGGCGCGTCTTAACTCACAGGATGAAGTGGGGAAAGCACTGGAGACATGTTACCGCGATCTAAAGAGGAACATGGAAAACAAACGCGACCTTGACCAGGAAATCACAGTAACACTCATTCTCATTGCGTTTTCTCTCTAGTTGACAATAATGGGTAGACCTCCCATCTTCCAGATCACCTTCAATTCCTCGTACGTTCACATCTTGATGGGAACGAAATCAACTGTACCAACCCATTGTTCAGATCAGACTATCAAATCCTCCGACAACCCTCACAGAACGTCACGCTTCGTCTATTCTACACGACCGTGCTCATCCATCACTAGCCCCTGCAGCCCTAACTTGGGAATCAATAGTCGCTGAGGAACCTTTTGAGGGTGAGCACTGGGAGGGCGTGTATGGTGTTCCAAGAGGGTGGGTTCGACGAGATGAGGCACAGCCAAACGGGTTCTATGACAGAGAGAAGGAGTGCCAACGACTCGATTGGGACACTCGTTGGAGTACACCGTCATTGTCCCCTCTCAACTCTGATGACCTGGAATTGGACGCTGACCAGGAGGAAGAAAAGAGAGCACTTGTCTCGTCAGAAATTTCTGATTCTAGAAGTGAACCTGAGAGTGCTAGCGATATAGATGATAGATTGGTTGAGGTGTACGGGCAGAGTGCTCCGAGGAGGTCGCCGCCAGAGAGATATGCGCATCGTAAAGAGTTCGAGGCGCTACAGGCAAAGCAATATTGGAGAGAGGGATGGAAAGGAGATGTTGACCTATTCCAGAAAAGGGCGTTTGATATTGGGAATGCTTCGACTCTGGGTGAGCCACACTGCTCTGATAATTTGGATCATCATTCATGCTGAATTAGGACCTACACTACATAGAGTATTGCACACTGGCCGTTCCTTCACTGGCACAGCCGCGTTGCTTGATGTTTTGGTGCAGAATAAGGTTTGGATATGCTGATCTGACAATACATCGGAACCACTTAATCTGTTTGCAATAGAGGTACATCAATGAAGAGGATGCGGTTCGCGAGGTGCTTATGAACCTTCAAGGGATGAGATCCATTCTTTTTCAGTGGAAGGAGCGCGACGATGACCAACCAGAAGCTATGTTCACTGTGAGACTCATCTAATCATCACGGGAAGAAAAGCTCAGTTATCAATTTCAAAATAGACAACCGCGTCTGCTCCGCATTTGCTCCATCTCTCCCTCAATGCACAAGCATCTCTATTTTCTTCTTTTGCAAAGACTGCTACGACGGTACAACACTTGCGCCATTTTGTGTCTCGCGTCTTTTCTGAAGCACGAGAATACCGCCAACCTCGGCGACAGCAGGGCAATACACGAGCCACACGAACTCGGGAAGCATTTGCCGACGCTGTTGACCAGGAGATCCGAGCTCTGGATAAATGGTGTGCTTCCCGCGAAGAGGCCATGTGTCGTGCCTGGGGTGGCGCTGTTGACGCTTCCTCACCTTCGTCTTTTCCTGCAAATTCGAAAGCTAGTTCAACGATTGAAAACCTTGTAGTCAGCCTCCTTAGTACCGAAAAGGCTATTCAGGACACTTTCCAGCAAACCTTCAATGTGCTCCTCGATATTGTCAAGCTGGTCGATCCTGATCGCAACACTTCCGTGCCCTCTACAATCAGGGTGAGAACCCAATCCGCAGCAGCAGCGAGCGCAGATCTACTAGATTATCTCTTCGCAAGTGTTCAAGCACATATGGAACGACATGAGCACACTACCGCTGCTGCGCTGCTCCGAGTCTTTGTCCATTCAGCAGAACCTATCTGGGGTATGTTGGGGAAGTGGCTACGTGAAGGGATGGGTCTTGGTGTGGCTATTGGTTCAGGAGATACATCTGGTATGTGGGAGCTTGACGAGGAGTTTTTTATCGAGAGTAGCGGTCTTGGGATGGGGATGACAGGGCTCGGCTTGTTAGACCCTGAATATTGGAAGGAAGGCTACGCTTTGAGAGAAGAAGTCGTTGGGCTAGAGGGTGAAGGAGCGGATGCGATAGAGAGAAAGAGAAAAACGATTCCGCTATTCTTGGAGCATGTCGCTGAGCCAGTATTGAGTGCCGGAAAGGCTGTCGGACTCCTGAGGGCGCTAGGATTCCCGCTGTCATCAGTTACAACGGAAGGTGACAATTGGCTATCATTCAAGCAACTAGTGGATTCGTCGACTTCGCAAGTTGTTGAAGGAGAGCCTATCCGGCAGGAATCTGGCGATATGTTGTTTTCAGTGTCTATTGACAACCTGTCACGAATGGTTTACGAACGGCTGCTCCCGCGATGCAATACAGCAGGTGTGCTGCTTACTCGAGTGTTAGTAGAGGATTGCGCAATGTGGAGCCATCTATTGAGCATCGAGGACTTATTCCTCATGAAACGAGGGGATGCCATGAGCCACTTTACCGATGTTCTTTTCGCCAAAGTATGTCTCCTGATTTTCAATGGAGTGTGGTTGCCATCTGACGACTCTTGTAGATGGATGCACAGCAATCATGGAGTGATTTCCACTTCTTAAACACGGCTTTCCGTGACGTCGTTGATGCAAGCGCAAACACTGGTGTACAGGCGTGGATCCAAACATCTCTTGTACGATTGTCCTATCGGGGAGGCAGAGATAAAGGTCGCTCTATAACGAGAACAGTGAAAGCTCTCGACGGCCTGGCAGTGGAGTACGCTGTGCCATTCCCACTGACATATATCTTCCAACCAGCAACCTTACAAATGTATGGAGAAATCTTCGTTTTAATGCTACAGATTCGGAGAGCGAAGAGTGTGCTGGAACGTATACTTGTCAGGGTTGAGGCACGCGCGGAGAGACTCAACGGTGAATTGAAAGGGTTTTACGCAATGAGGAGTCGTCTAAGTTGGTTTATCAAGTATGTTGTAGTTTTGTACCCTCCAATGTTCGGTCACCTCTGACATAGCTCGCCAGCACCCTATTGAACTTTTTGACAACTTATGTGCGCCTGCAATGATAATCCATATCAAAGTTTCTGGTGCTGATCAATTAAATCCCTCAAATAGGTCCTACATGCTCAAGTCGTCAAATTTCATGATGACCTCCGAGAAGCAAAATCTCTAGATGAGATGGTACAATTACATGATGATCAGTATGTGCCCCTTGTCAACTTCTCTTAATTGGAGTTGATACAACGTTGTCCTAGTCTCGAGAAAATCTGCAGTCGTTGCCTCCTGAAACCAAATGTGAGGTTCATTATCGTTTTTTGAGGACATAGCTAATGGGCGTCCCATAGACATCCTCACTTCATCGGGCCGTCCTTGCCATTCTTGACATGTCTCTGCATTTCGCAGATTTCTTTGTCGCCGTTGCAGGTGACACAACAATCACACACGACGTCTCACGTCAGTCGATATCGCTCCGGCGCCACCGGAGTCGCCGTCAACGCCAGCAACACCGCAATACCATTGGTTTCTCGCAAACGCTGCATGACCTTGATGATAATTCTAGTTCAGACGATGATTACGAAGCCATCGAGAGTACTGATACCCCTGACCCTTCGTTTTCTGTGAATATCTCGACGTCAATGTATTTTGCAGAAGAAGAGTTTCAGGCACGCATGGACAAGATGTCATCTGAGTTGGATGGACTGGTGCGTTTTTTGCGGCGTGGCATGGAAAGCTTGTCAGCAGGGACTGGAGAAGCTGCTTCCGCATATGAAGTTCTTGCCTTTGCTCTCGAAGATTGGGATACCTGAGTTATGGCTTGTACTTTATGGATCCCTCACAATCTTAAAGGGTATTAGCAGGAGAGAATTTCACTTGTAACGCTAGTTTTGACGAAGCACTTGTGTCTAATTTGTACATTAAGACCTTGTTGGAATGGCTCGCCTCACATTATGGACATATGGAAAACAGCCACGAGTGTAATAGTCTCTCCTTCAAATCTCGATATTATCCTGACTTGCCAGCATTGTGCGACTTCCTAGTGGCGTCACTCTTGTTGACACTGCCGAGCGACGTTTTCATAATTATTGTTTCTCGGCTTCAAAAAAAAAAGAAATTCGACATATGAGACCGAAATGGCCAACGTGGGGATCGAACCCAAGACCTTCGCGTTATTAGCACGACGCTCTAACCAACTGAGCTAGTCGGCCTTACCAAAATTGGGATCGTGATGCTTCATAGTGCGCCAATAATCATAGCTTACACTGTGAGTTTACCAGTCTTGAGGCCTTACTAAGGGTTGGAATAAATGTCGTAGAACAATAAGTTGCTCTGACCTAATAGACGAGTCAATCTGTTAGAGGAAGTTGCCTCGCAGCTATTCTGTGGCTTACCTAGAGAAAGGCTGTCTGGATGGAAGGACTGAGTTCCCTCCAGGTTGTCACGTGATCTTCGCAACTTCCGGATTTTAACACGGAAACCCTTAATTAAGGCATATTTTTAAGGGCTATTCAAGGGTTATTCCAAACATGGTACAGACTGAAGTTAACCTATGGAGGGTGTGCCATTGCCTCCCTTGCTGAGAACATGAGCTATCATTGCTTCTTTCACACCAAGGACATTGCTAACATTAGTTAAATCGGGGCTGATTGATAGGCGGAATGAGATCGAGAGTGGTTTGAGAGGTTTGCGCGTGGGAAGAAATGTATTTCTTGTGTCCTGATGTTCTCGAAGGCCGGCCCTCCTCCCGAGAGAGAGAGAAACCGAGACTCAAGCTAACTACGAGGGACTTGTAATAAGTGGGAGTAGAGAGATTGAAGATGTGAACGTAACAAGTAATGTAGAATGAAATGAAATGGAAAAGGGGTGGTGGGAAGGGCGAAAAGACGAGTGATGTAATGTGGGTGTACGATTGATCGCGCAGGCGTTGCGAGCGCAGTGTGAGTCGACGGGGTCATCTCTAGCCACGCTCGCTGGTATATACGTAACGGAGACAATGGAAATAAAACAGTGGGTGTGAAGGGAGAGTGTAATATTGAAAGAGATCATGAGACAAAGGCGACGACATAATCTGTGCCCGAATTAACCCCGGGCAACCCTTCCTCCTACTTGCCCGATCCAACTAAATGAGTAAGGTGCACTGCCACAGTAAGTATTTCATGAACTATTGATACTCATGATTCCGACGCGGGGGATACCTTGAGTATTCCATCATCATGAAGTTCAATCGCTCCATCATATGCTGCTTCTTGATGCAGCCATGAAAATGTGCACAGGTAGTAGGTTGCATTCTGCTTCTCTCCTCTCTCTACAACCTCACCTATTACTTGGTCTGTTACATTAAAGAAATGGCTGACGAATAACAAGTATGTATATACAATGTATTGTAAGCAGTCTCTATCACCTTGAACAACGAATGTATGACGCGAAGCTGCATGCTGTATGAGTGTGTGTTGGGATATGCTAGTGCCAAATTGTACGGGATGAGTTACTAGATCATCCATCACCACTAAGTACAATGAGATATGTGTGCCTTCAAATGGTGAGGTGTGATAGACTTCCACCTGTGTATGCGTTGGCTTTATGCGTCTACCCCGCTCCGTAACAGGAAGAGAGTACTTTGGTCTACACGCTGTCAGATTCAAAAACTTGGACCAATCCCATCACTTCAGGATTTCTAGCTCCTGTAAGCAAATTAGTAAAATATCACTCGTATGACTTCCGAAACACACCATTGCCCGGATTTCAGACTCCAAAGCTTTTACTTCCTCCTCTAGTCGTTCGCGCTCTTTGGTAAGCATGTGCAAGCGTCGTACTTCGAGCTTCTGAGGACCAAGTATTCCAGCGGTTGACTGGGATCTAGCACGTGCAGAATCTACCTAGAAAATTCGATCAAGATGACATTCAAATTACGAGGAAAAAGCAAACGACCTTGGTTTGAAGCGCACGTTCTTTCTTGTCCAACGCGTTTAGGCCTTGTTCTGCGCGCTCTATGAGTTCATTGACGGCTGGCTCAATTTCATCGACAAGATCTGCTTTATATTTCTTCACTGTCCCTTCGTCAATAAGTAAAAAAACCTACTGTCTATTTAAGCAACGTTGTTGTTAGACCTGGAATCTACACACCCTCTGACTCTCCAATATTTTAGTCATCCTCGATAGATCGTGCGTCCCATTCCTAAGCAGTTGTTGTGCTTCATATGCCTAGAAGCACATAATTCCAATCAAGATCTTCTA
>QLON01007148.1:0-23157 GCA_003313675.1 Termitomyces heimii
GCAGCTTCGCATCAGCAATCTCCCGCTCCCTCTGCCGTTCCAGCGCAGCCGCATACTCGCAATCAATCTCTGTCTTTTTCTCATCCAACGACAGCGCCGCCAGTACCTCTTCTGACGTCTTTGCGTCCTCCACCAACGCAGCAGACTGCCCAACCTCTGCCGGCGGCGTCACAGCAGCAGCAGCAGCCGGCAAAGACGCAGCCACAGCCTTAACACTACGACCCCGCTCTTGCGCCTTGGCCGCCTGCGCCTTTGCATCATTCAACACACTCTGGTCAATCGTAAACTGAATAGCCTGAGCAGCAGGCCTCGTCCGCAGATAATACATCCCCGTCTTCAATCCCTTCTTCCACCCATAAAAATGCATACTCGTCAGCTGTCCCAGCGTCGGCGCTTGCAGATGCACATTCAGACTCTGGCTCTGACATATAAACGCCCCCCGATCTGCAGCAAGGTCAATAACCTTCTTCTGGCTAATCTCCCACACCGTCTTGTATATCGCTTTCACGTCCTCCGGGATCCCAGGGATGTTTTGTATCGACCCATTGTGCGCGATTATCATGTTCTTCATGTTGTCGTCCCACAGTCCCAGATCAACCAGCTCCCGAAGCAGCCACGGACACACAACTTGGAATTCACCCGCCAGCACACGACGAGTGTAAATGTTGCTGTCAAAATCATCAACACCCGCTCCAACAACATTCAAGTACCCGTACCTAGTATAAGGCTCAAAGCATTCATTGAATCCCAAAATCTGACTCGTCGACGCAGTCGGCATAGGAGCACACAACAAAGAGTTACGAAGACCCGTGCGTGCAATCTTTTCCTTCAACGACACCCAGTCCCATCGACCAGTCGGAGTAACACCCCAAAGGTCAAACTGGAGCAACCCCTGCGACCCAGGGCTCCCTTCATACGTCTCATACGGTCCATCCTTCTCCGCCATCTCCGAGCTAGCCTCGAGCGCAGCATGATAAATCGTCTCGAAAATCTCAATATTGAGCTCCTTGGCAGCCACAGAGTCAAAAGGCATGTGCAAAATCATAAACGCATCAGCAAGACCTTGCACGCCAATGCCGATCGGACGGTGCCGCATGTTCGAGCGACGGGCCTCGGGTACAGGGTAGTAATTCACGTCAATGATGCGATTCAAATTGTAAGCCACGACCTTGGTAACATCGTGGAGCTTCTGAAAGTCATACTCCCCGTCTTTGATGAACGAGGGAAGAGCCAGAGAGGCCAGGTTGCAAACTGCCGTCTCCTCTGGCGACGAGTACTCGATAATCTCCGTGCACAGATTCGAAGACTTGATAGTCCCAAGATTCTTTTGATTGGATTTGCCTGGACACACGTAAGCATTCCGCCGAAATCACAGGCGAACACATCACGTACTATTCGCAGCGTCCTTGTAGAGCATAAAAGGCCCTCCAGTCTCGATCTGCGCTTCAAGGATGGCGTACCAAAGTTTCTGAGCAGGAACAACCTTCTTGGCCCGGTTTTCCTTTTCATACTTGACGAAAAGCGCCTCAAACTCTGCACCATGGACATCAGCAAGTCCCGGAGCCTCATTAGGACAAAAGAGCGGCCAATCTCCACCCGCTTCGACGCGCTTCATGCTAAGAAGAATCAGTCCCGTCCCTTGACCAATGCACACAACTTACAAGAGGTCGGGTATCCAAAGAGCATAGAAAAGATCTCGTGCGCGCACTTCCTCCTTGCCATGGTTCTTCCGCAAGTCGAGGAACTCAAAGACATCGGCATGCCATGGCTCGATGTAGATCGCAAACGCACCCGGGCGCTTGTTGCCTCCTTGGTCGACGTACCGAGCAGTGGCGTCATATACACGAAGCATCGGCACAATACCATTCGAGTAGCCGTTGGTACCAGCGATGTACGAACTATAGCTCTGCATCAGCCAGGGGATGGGGGAACCAGAAGAACCACGTACCCAGTGGAACGAATGCAATGAATGTTTAGTCCGATGCCTCCAGCAGTCTTGCTAATCATCGCGCACTGCTTGAGGGTTTCGTAGATCCCATCAATCGAATCGTCCTTCATGCATACAAGGAAGCACGAGCTGAGTTGTGGGTGGGGCGTACCGGCATTGAAGAGCGTCGGCGAGGCATGTGTAAAGTAGCGCTCAGACATGAGATTGTACGTCTCGAGGACACGGTCAATGTCATCGCCGTGGATGCCAACTGCGACGCGCATGATCATGTGTTGTGGACGCTCAGCGACGCGTCCGTCGATGCGGAGGAGGTATGAACGCTCCAAGGTCTTGAAGCCAAAGCTATACATCTTTAATACAACAGATAAAGCAGCGATACGATGTTGACGTACTAGTTGTAGTCAAAGTCGCGACTGTAGATGACGGCAGAGTCTAGTGTTTCTGCATGCTTGCAGACAATGTCATATATCTCCTTGGAAATCATCCCAGCGGGGCGTTGGTTCTTTGGGTTGACTAGAGTGAAATGAGCACCTGCGTGCGATACTGGATTACGATCATACTATAGTGGTAAAGGTCCTTGATGACCTGAGAAAAATTTTTCTTTGTTTCCTTGTGGAGGTTGGAGATGGCAATGCGAGCGGCAAGGACTGCATAGTCTGGATGCTTGGTTGTGAGGCATGCGGCAGTTTCCGAGGCAAGATTCTGGGCTATAGATCAGGAAAGAAGCAACGTATGAATCAAGCTACGTACGTCCAGCTCGACTGTTGTAACACCCTGATATACACCAGCCACGACTTTCTGCGTGACCCTGCCATGACAAGCATAAACCACAGTATCGATTCAAGGCGTGACGGTTACACGTACTCGATAGGGTTCACATAATTCATGTCGAGTCCGTAGCATAGCTTGTCAATCCTCGAAGTAATCTACACGCCAATGAGATGAGATAAAACGCGGTAAAGACGAGCAAAAGTACTAACCTTGTCAAACTGAACGCGTTCTTTACGTCTGAAGGATGCCAAAGTCAATATAGACGCGTCGTGACGCGATCAATAACGACGTACCCATCTGAAAAAATTTCAAGTCAAACTTCCACACTAGAAACACCCAGCGCTTACCTCGCTTGAAGACGTAGGCCATGTCCAAGTACCTTGGCCTACAAATAACAGAAGGCGAACTGGAGTATGGGAGGTATATGTACGAGTAAGGTGAAAATCAACCGCGCGCGACTTTAAAGGTCACTGACTAAGCCAACAGTTGTCTCCCACCGTCACGACACGTTCAACCAACCAACCGCGTCGCGCTACGTTTTCCCCTTCTGCGCATGGGAAATAACGAAAAAAATGACTCGATAGTCAAATGAGCGCCCCCGAGCACAGCGACGTCCTTCCAGCCGCCCTCCCGAACAGCCTTATTCTCTGTTTATTTTCAGCGCCTTGGGTTAGGGTTCGGTAAAATAATTAATTAACTGTGCTTTGATTAGCCTTAACTTCGCGATGATGGAAGCAGACAAGCTATCCACCCTAGCTTCCGACGTTGTCCCCCCATCTCCGAGCATCGAACGAGGAAAACGCTCTCGATGTGCCTCTGAAGAATCGCCAGACCAGAATCAAACTCCTTCAAAGAAACCTCGCTACTCTAACAACGGCTGCTACTCCGTCATGGAACAGAGCTCCAAGTGTACAAGGGATCCCGAGTACTACTTTGACGACGGGAGCTGTATATTTTTGGTGCAAGACACGCTGTTCAAGGTACGTTTGACATGACGAACAATAATATCCGATCTCATTGTCTTGACGAATGATAGGTACATCGTACGAGACTCTGCAACCACTCCAAACAACACAAAGACTCGAATAGCTTTGGCACAATGTTCAGTCTACCCCAAGGAAGTCTGGAAGCCGAGGGTCAATCAGATGATAATCCAATCATCCTGACAGGCAATACACCCTCCGAGTTTCGCCACTTCCTTTGGTCATTCTACGCACTGTGCGTGACCTAAACCAGTCTCGATAACACTCAATGAAAGCCATCACATCACAGCCCGCCAGAGATTAATAAAGCAAGCGAAAACCTCACATTGATGATGGACATTGCCCGTGTTTCCAACAAATACGACTTCAAGGACCTCGAGACATGGGCACTCAACACCATCCATGAATATGTGAACCGCAAACTCTCACCGATCCTTGCTGCCGATTCTTCCACTCATACTTACACCTTCTCTCCTGTCGGAGTGGCATCCCACGGGACGAGGTCTACCGACACTGCCATCCGGGGTACCGAGGAGTTAACCAAGCTAATCCGGCTTGCCCAGTTATGCAACCACGAGCCACTATTGACAACAATGATCAGCCATCTCAAGCAGCTTATGAACTCTTCCGTGCAATACGCCTGTCTCGCCATGACACTCGCTGACGAACTCAACATCCGCACTCTAAGAGGCTTAGCATATCTCCAAGTAATGCAAAAAACGACCGTCGTAAAACGCACGAAAACAGACATCCAGTTGAAAACGATGACAACGCAACTGAGCGGCACGGCATTAGATACTGTCCCTTTTGTGCCTGGGCTTTCCGCCAAAACGCCCACCGAAGGTACAGAGGGTAATCTTGGAATCAGCCGAGCCCAACAGCTTCGCCTTCTCACCGGCTACTATCGTCTCACCGGAACCTGGGAACGTCTCCGACTAACACCGCCTCGTTTTGAACATGCTTCAACTTGCGGCGCAACTTGGCATCAGCATGGATGCACCCAGAGTTGGGTAGAATTTTGGAAGGAAAAGACGAAGATCGATGCGGTGCTTGCACTGGGATTGGCTGATGTTTTAGGTCGCTTAAAACAGGTTCACAAAGAGTACGAAAGGTGGGGAAGTGCGCCATACATGCATCACGACTGTAGGCATGCAGCACGTACAGCAATCCTTGAAATTATAAAAAAGATCGAGGATGGGCTTCCAGACTTTTTCTCCGAGAATGGGGAAGGGGAAGAGGACGAATAAGGTCGACATACATATGGACGCGAGATAGACGCTTGTATGACTATGAACGACGTTACAAAACGACAAACAGTGTACAATAACATACCAAATGTCCATTGCGTATCACTTTTCGTCCGGTTCAGTTCAATTTCGTCTGCTACCATTTCGACTGCGCTTCCCGGGAACAATTCCTGGACTGAGTAAAGATCCATTAGGGTCGGTCTGACCTCCGTGTCCGTTCACGGCCCAAGGCCCAAGTAAGGTACCATCCGTGTGACTGCCCAATTGACTACGAGGATTTGGCTCGGAAGTAACATTAGCCGAAGGTTGAGGAGTCACCATCATACTACGCATGAGGGCATCGATGTCATTAGTACTAGGAAGTGGCTCCAAAGCAGCCTGCGACCCGCGAAGTAGAGTCCGCTCGAACAGCTCATTGTCTTCAAGATCATGTACTGTTTGATAAAGGCGCACGAGGACCTCTTCGTAAAGTTCTAGACAAGATATCAACCTCTCCATTCCATTAACGACCACGATACGTACGTTTTTCTTCGGCTGAGTCGGGAGGATGACGAGGCAGTAGAGGATCTTTATCGGCCAAAAGTTCCTCTGGGCGTGGCAGTTGCAAAGCGAGTCGTTCTTCCCACTTTGCCTCGAACGAGCTTTGACTAATTTGTTCCTCACAGTCGGAATAAGACGTCCGGTCTTCACCGTAGACTGTTCCTATCGAGCTTGCAGGTGATGGAGCGCGAAGGACTGGTGGCGCGTATTCTGTGTGGTGCGGATTGGCTGGCATATATGTATTCCACAGAAAGGAAAGACAGTGTTGCCACTTTTGTCGAGAAGTAAAATAACACCAAATAACGCGTCCACTCTCCTCACTGAATTTCATGTTCAATGCCGTCTGATCTTCAAGTGTTGTAACCGACTATCAATCACTTCTTTGAAGTTTACGGCGCCATCTTTGAACGCAAAGGGCCAATGTAGACAACAGTTGCAGTGTCGCATTCAAGTCCGAGGCTTAGCCACGTTCCAAGTGAAGGTTAGAACCAACGGAAAGGTGATACCAAGGGTTAATTGAAGCTTAACAACAAGCGACATGTAATTGACTACTTGTCTCTATTGAAGATAACAACTGTGAGAAGTGTACAGGAGAGGGAGGAGCTGGAGGAAGGGCTGACCGCACCCATTTTTGGAAAGAACAAACAAGAGTGGATGTGCCAAATTGCTGTAATGTGTACACGGCGTTTCAATGGCCCTGAGTTTGTCACCGTTCTCTTTCACTGCATAGGAAGATGACCACCTTTCTGAGCAATCTGGCCCTTGGTATACTTCGGAAAGTTGTTTCTAAGTCAATTCTTATGTTCGTATACTTAGACACTGTATATTCCATCATGATCCATTTGACCGAGCTCCCGTAAGTAATAAAACTGGCCTGATTTTACACTTCATGCCTCTGACGTTTTTACATCTCAATACAAACAATGTATCTCAGATTTTTTTCCAGACCCAACGTACGTGAGCATAACGAGTTGAGTAATGTATTTTGCACATAGCGACCCCTTTACACATCGTGACACCTAACAGTAATGGACAAAGTGGATATTTGAGAAAGCACGTCACATTTCTCTTTGGGCAGTGTGTACTTGGTTCGCGACCAAATGTATATAGTACGAACCTTGGTTGTTCATGCGTGGACCTCACCGGGTATTATACCTACCTAACCTACCTACCGCCTACCACATTAGAAGGAACAACCTTTGCTTAATGTCTACGATTGGTCTGGAGGTCATTTCACCACGTGCCACGGTGGTCAGGCGTAATCCGTACTAGTAGTATATAGCTGCGGCCTAACTGTATACTTGGAAGAAAGAAAAGAGGGATCCAAAGACGTAAGAGCAAATAACATCGCCGACATCTAGCCATCATGCTGAATAGGGCAAGTCATTACATCGCACGATGTACAAGTTCTATAATTAATGTGCTCACACGCACGTTCGACGAGGGAAGCTGGTTTACACGGTGACCACAAGCATCTGACCACGTGTAAGTTTGTCTTTTAGTCGAGATGCAAGAGCTAGGAGACAGCCAAAACCAAGTAACTGAAATTTCACCTTCGGAATAGAGCGCCTGTTGCGCAAGTACGGAAATGGTGTTTAAATGTGCGATTATGCAGGTGGCGTCTGTGGGTGTATTCCAAATTTCTGTGCCAGAGGTGCATGTGACAAATGTCCAAGTAGATTTCAATATATTTTGTTTTGTTTCTGTTCCTTGGGTCTGGAGGCTTTCAAAGCTTAGAATGATCTCGGTTCTACAGTTTCGCGTCCTTGATTGTGCATTATTTGAACAGTCATTTCGGATCATGTAGCCTAAATACGCTTAGCTGCTCCCTTGTACCTATGTACTCAGGCTCGGTCTCATCCATATGGCGCAGAATTCTCACCTTGTGCACAGCTATACATGTGTACCCTCAGTCTTCAGACTAATATGAGAATGCAATCACAGGCCTGACTCGATGACGTATAAGATAGTGACCTCTGCCTGCTTGCAATCTCCCTCAATTCAGATATGTCTACTAGCAGTCTCTCGTCCTCCTTAGCTCCTTTCTTCACGCGAACCCTATCGCATTCTGCAGAGACACATCGGTCCGAACGTCGCATTGCTCTGGTGGATCGTCTGCGGCTTCGGCCCACGAAGGATTCCACGAAGAAATCAAGAAACAGCGATGCTCAGCTCAGACTAATCGCTCAGGAAAATGTCGTCGCTCTTCCCACATACGGAACGCAAGGCCGTATTGAAGGTGTAGTAGAACTTTTCAAGCTGGACAACATCATTTCTGTCGACGTTAAAGTGAGCATTCACACAGCCAAGCATAATCAGCCCATAATGGACTCTCGTCTGCAGATCGAGGGCAGGCTCTTGTTCAAGGAGATTGCAGAGGGCGGTACAACATCTGCTAAAATTTGCCTCGCCACAGATATATTGTGGAAGAAAGAGTCTACCACGACGCCTTGCCCAAAGAATCTCCCGTTCTCGCTCCATCTGCCTTCAACCCTGACTCATGATAACAAAACATATGTACGCAGATTCTGTGTCTGGAAATCTATTTCTGTTCAACTTCGGTTGTTAAGCCTCTTCCTCCCACATTTGATGTCAAACTCTCAGGCTTACCTGGATTTCATGCATCAGTTGATGTAAGTTTTTATCTTTTTTGCGCGTTCGACCTTGAAAAAACGTTCCGCGTCCCCAAGTACTTCGTCATCGCAACAATAACCAAGCCTCAGACTATACCTACACCATCTCACTTTCCTATGAAATCTACTATCCTCAGCAGTTCTACGTATGAATCTGGATTACTATCTTTTCCCGTTCTGATTTCGGCCCTAGGACGGTATCGACATCCTTCAAGTATTATCCCAGATCACGGCCTGCAACACGATTGCCTCCGCCTTTGATTGCCTCTCTCCACGGCTTCATTGATACGCCGGATTGGACTTACCATCAATCTGAGATACGTTCCAAGGACAAAAGATTCGAATCCATTAAGACGAAGGTCTATTTCCCCACAACCCGTACCTTTTGCATTTTCCAACCGATACCCTTTCATGTCATCTTCGAGTCGTCATCGTATTCACTAACTTCCTTCCTACCATTCTTCCCGACGACTGGATCTCTGAAACGAAACCAAGTCACACAGATGCAGCTGATGCGGCAATCTACAGTCGATGTTAGGTGAGAATAATTGTTCTAGTGGTTTATTCCTTCTCATCTTGGCCAAGAAATGCTGTGATTCAAGGTACAAAGACTGATATTTGGAGGATCGACTGCATCGGGGAAGGTGTTTTCAGGCATACTGTACGTAATACGATGCTTATCATGACATTTGCTGCAGCACATCTGGCCTTCAGGCTGCTGCACCAACTTGGACGGCGTTCTCAGGCGAGATCGCTATTGATAATTCAATCCATATTACGGGCTTCAAGGTAGCTGGACTTAGTGTCAAGGTAACGCAGCCTTTCTATCCCCGCTGTCTTTGCCTGATACTTATTCTTAACTGTGTAGGACTGTGTTGTTTTCTCCATCTCACCGCCCGATCGACGGTCTCCTTTCGCGGAACTTCGTCAACTCATTCCAGTCAAGCTAACGACTGATCCATGGGTAGCAGATGATATCGGTATTGAGATTATGCAACATGCAGATGTATCAGAATACTCTCTCTCGTCTGCTCTGTTCTGAAATGGGGCTCCTTCATGATGTTACCATAATTAGGGGGATTGCATATGACGCGTGTCTGCTAATGACGTCAACATTTACTCCTGTATGCCCTCTCTATATGGAGTTTGTACATCTAGTCACTCTTGTTTCACTTTCCCTCCATAACTTGACGTCGACATGGAACGCAAGGTCGAGATTGAGAAAGCTCTTCACCCACAAACTCCGCAGCGAACCAAGTTACCCTCGGAGAGTGCGCTGGCTCCCGCAACAAGAAGTGACACTTTACCTCAACAAGGTATGATCTGCTACTGACTTTTTATGATAATCCTTGGCTCAGTAATAGCTTCTACATCTCCCGGAGATGGGAGTGAAGTACATGTTAACCAAGTACCTTTCAAAGAACGAGTGATAGGTGAGTATTTGTTGATACTATTGCCCTAGATTCTCGATGCTCAGTTGTTGTCTCTAGGTGTTGCAAAGGTTGTTTCAACAAGGTATACAATCTTGAAAATATCTGACAACACTTCTGCCTCAGGTTACCCGTGGAACAGTAAGTGTCTGTTTTTCAGTGGTCCTCTAACTACTCTAATGTCTCGGTCGTGAAAAGGTTATGCGTAAGGTGCGCTGAAGGCATTTTTCGGTGTTGCCGAAGTCAGATATCCTCCAGCCTACTTTGAAGCAAGAGGGCGAAGCGATCCTTGAGGGACAGTCAACTCAAGAAGACGTAAAGAACGCCTCCGATTTGTAGACCGTAATTTACTTTCTGCGTTCTGCATGGCCATGCAGGAAGTGCAAATTGTTCCGAGTTCAAAAATCCACTCCGATTAGTACCAACCTTGACTTGGACCACTTTTCCAATTGCCAAGTATACTTCGCCAAGTCATAAATTTAGTATATACCACGTAAACTTCATGTGTTGCAGTTCCTTTTCCAACGTTGTCGTAAACCGCACATTGAAAACTAGCAAGTCGACCGATGTCGTTATCGCACATCGTTCGATGTGTCAGCTATACCATGATACCACGACTCATTGAATTTCTAAAGGTACTCCGTCTTTCTCCTTTCCGGAGTAATATACGCTATGCCCAATTGCTCCAAAATTACCTCTTCATTCGTCGATGGAAGCATCTGCCAGAATCCTTCTGCCTTCTTCCCTTTATACGTCCGACTACGCTTCTTTCTTGGTTTGTTCTCCTCCTCATCCTCCTCAATGTCAGATTCAGAGTCGAAAACAGTACCTACGATATCTTCGGAAGACGCAGGATGCCATTTCCATAAACCTGTATGGTCGAAGTAGAGCCCAAGGTTTAACGCATGTGCCTTTATCAACCGGTTGAAAGCCAGTGAGCCTGTGTACCATAGCATTGCGGCGCCACGGGATTTGTAGGGGAGCATACTAGGTCGCATGATCGCGTGAGTGTGAGTAGTTTCAAGGAAGAGAGAGAAAGGCAAGAAGAAAGAGACTCACATCAGCCTCCCACGGACGAACTCTCCGGTACCAGTTCTGATCCCTTTCATCCTCTGCCTAGCTGTCTCCCAAGCTCCATTTTCTCCTTCCTTCTTCGGCACTCTTATTATCCCATTCCAAATGCACCACTTTGGTATTCTCGGCGCAAAAGCTAACCCTCTGTCCACCAGTAAAGGCATAATTACACTGTGTAAATGCATAGAACGCATGCTAAGAGATGGTGCGACAGCCTCGATGCGAAGTGGATGGAGGTACCCTGTAGGTGGCACAGGGGGAGGCGCAACGTGATGTATGTCCGGGTGCATGATAAGTATGCGCACGCAAGATGATATTGATTCACCTCGACGGCTGTGGAAAAGTTAGTTTAAGAGCCATAGAGCAAAAGAAAGGGCGAACTAGCTTCCAACGGGTGTGATTTCATATTTTGGTAACGTGTCACGGATAAAGTCCTGCAGAATTATTACGCAAAGCCAATGTACGGGGAACTATGACGTACGGCAACATCTTCGGTTTGCTGACGGATGACGGGTTTTTCTATGTGCGAGGCGAAACGGACATTGTGTTGGACGGTCTCGGGGAGCATGTTGAAATATTTTGGTTGAAGGAGTGCGCGTTTGCTTCGACAGCCCGCTAGAATGAGTTGGGAGGCGCGTCGAGGGCTGAATAGTTTGGAGAAAGATAATAGCCCCGATGATTCATGACGAACATCCATACTTACTTTATTCCGTCAAACGAGAGAAGCTCTCGTAGTAATTCCCTGTTTTCCTGTTCAGATATCTCCGGGACTTCTGTGGAAGAATTTCATGCTATTGAGATGTTATGGGATGTGCTTATGTGACGGAGGGGCCCTTACCACTGGGATCTATGGAAGGGAGATAGTCTGCCAAGACCCTGGTGAACGCTGGGCCAACAGGAAGCTAAGGGCAGTCGGATAAGTAAGGAAGTATGAAGACTGGGAAAAATGCACCTCGTCTATCATCTCTTTAGAAGTGAGCTCGTAAGGAAGCTTGCTGATGAAATCTACACCGTAAACGAGAGCACGGATTCGATTGAGAGGAGCCTCTTCTCGTCTTTCTTCCTGGATGACTGGGACAGAATGAGAGGGTACAGAAAGATAAGACATCTTGACAAATACATTGTTGTAACTTTTCAACCAGCGCTGCATTAGGTGAGGTCGAGGACGATGCTCTGCAGAGACGGAACTGCCGTCCTGGAAATCGTCGCGCAAAAAACATACTTGTCTGTCACATGCGTCACGACGCGATCATCCTCAATTAAGCAGCTGCACAATGACCGAGAATCGGACGGAATTTAAAGTTCCGCTCACACCGAATATCGTCATCATCATCCGTGCGCTAGAACTGCCGGCCCAGCCGTGTGCGGAGCTTAAATGGCCCCTAAATTGTCACATCTTTCTTTCAACGAACAGAAAGGTAACCAGGAAAGGTAACCAGTTCTCTGAGCTTCCGCTCCTCAGTATGCCTCGGAAAATACATTTTCAGCCAATCTATATGTGTGGAGAGGTTTATGCAATCAGGTTTTATATATTCCATCTTCATCCCATTTTACCAAGCTCTGGTCGGTGACAAGACTAGCTCTGATTCCACACTTTCACACCTCTGACATTTTTACATTCTCAATTATGTCTGAATTAAAGTATAGGGAAGTCTTGATATATGCTATATCTATCTATGAATTTTTTGCCAGACTCAGATTATGAGCAGAACGAGTTGAGGAATGTATTTTGCACATCGTGACACCTGTCACTACTGTACTATTGGAGTATAGAGTGAACTTACTCACACGTAGTCCAAGCACTATCGTGTATATTTTTTGTATGTGTACGCCTTACGTCGCTGTACAACTGTCACCGTAAGCCGTGTTATCCCTCAAGGACCCTACTTAACGGTTCAGGTTAACTCTCGTGTGGGAGATATTTTCATTGTGAGTGCCTGCTTGGTCATGAATGCCTCTCGAAATATGGAACGACATCCTGTACCACCTAAGCACACTTTCAATTTCCTTCCGCACGGCCTTTGTGATTCTAGATTTTCTCCTCGCCCCTAATCGATAGGAACGCACTATACTCTGGAGGCTATATTTCAAACTTGCACGGTATTCCGGAAGCAGTTTCTAGCGACCTATTGGGAAACATTATAGGGATCGGGCACTTACAAACTAGTAGTACCTATATGGGAAACTGTGCAAAGGAGATGCTGATCTCCAGAACTGGGTATGTTAGGGCGGCAAGGACAAGTTGTTACATATTACATATTTCGAAGTTGCTCATCACAACCGCCTCTGACAGTAAAATCAGCGTAATAATGAACAATAGTTCCGTCATTGAAGAAGTCGTTTTGTGTTTGAAGACTGCGAAAATGTGGACTTACCCAAAATAACATGGAACCTTAAGCACGTATTCAAAGACACCCCTTCCCAACTGTCCACACACCATCTCTCTCAACGCATGCCAGAGATGTGTTGCCTTCCTTTCCTGAAGTGAAAACTGTGGTATGCAAGTGGGGAAATGAAGGAAAGCTCCTAAAGGTAATTACGAAGCACTACAGAAAATTTGAAAGGTTGGAGGGGGTAGAGCCAGATGAAAAGTTCTTGAAACGTACTAATCACTTCCTGTAGTGGACTAAGAGATGTGTGCTCACTCTTTTTCGTAGGCATTTGAATTGATTCCAAACTTGGAAACAATCAAGGTTTGTCGTGCGCCCTTTACATATATCGCTGAAACTCCTGATGACTAACGCGTTACCAAGCAGACAACAATTGGAATGCTTTTTTGGTTGAAGAATCTTCAGAATCCAGGGTTCTACAGGCAAACCCGGACGACATTTCACATGTTCTGTGCGTGTCATGTAGCCACAGGAAACCAACCGAGCATCGATTTGGCTTTCCTACTCCTGCAAATCTCCGGTACCTAGATATCATTGTCGGAACCATCGAATGGATAAAATTTCTGACACACTGCCTTCAAAGATCAAAACTACCCCTCACACATACAGACCATTATATCACCATGCCAAAACCACTCAAGTATCGACTGAGTTCGGACTCTTACAATTATTTGATTACTGTCATGTACCACAGCCCGGTTACGTGCAAATTGCGTTGCGTTGCGTTTCGTTGTGAATCACGCGGGTGGGTGACAATAGATAGTGGGTTGGTTCCCCGCTATGGAAGTGACCAGTGCCAGGGCCTTGTCCACTCTGCAAAACGGGTGACTATATGATTAGCGACGACCAGCTGCAGGATTCGTATAGTCAAATTCTCTCCACCTTGCTTCAATTGGGAATAATGTTAATGACCAAGACCTCTTCCATACATAGCGACAAAAATATAAGCACGTCTACAAATCCTGAAATACATTGAAAAATCCTTAAAAAGTACTGGAACACTTTCTGACATTTCAGCTGTCGACCTCGTCCATGTCGTAAACGACACGCCCACCGACCCATGGATACGGATAATTGCGTTGGTACCAATTCCTAAATGTCTTCCTCTCAGCGATCCGAGGAATCGTCGCGTACGATGCACCTATCTAAACACAATTGTTTGTTACTATCATAAGAAAGGCTCAATTTACTTACCACGACCTGATGCGCTCCATCAAAGAAGTCCATAGAATACCTGTGCGTGAAGAATTCAGGATCCGTAGATCTCATCAAGTCGATTAGCTGTACCCTGGGTATAGACTTGACGGCATAAAGCCTTCATAGGTATTGAATAGAGTGGATGTCCATTCCCACACTCCACCGTTTATTCCCTTCCCAAAACTACGTTCCGCACCAGTAGTAGCGCTAAAAGAATGCACAACTGTCAGCAGACCTGATTCCTGACGTCATCGATTGAAAGAAGATTCACGGTATTGGATGCCAATTTCTGAAGCCCACATTTGCCCCTCCACCGTAGCCACTGTCGAATGTATCATAAAACAGGCGTAACTCGCCTTCCGTGGGGATACGACCGCCCTTGAAAGTGGCATAGGTCGAAAGATCGTTATATGACGTGATCACAGGCCAGTGCTGAGCAATCTTCATGGAGACAGGCCCGTAAAGGGTACGAACCTATTTCGAATGAATTCAGTGACTACTTAAACACCGTTGGCGGGATTTTCACACCTTCAATTCTCCATCATCCTTAATCCAGCTACCCGGAGTCTTCACAAGGTCTTGTCCTTGTCCCTGATAAAACTCGAGAAACTCCCCGTTTGTCACAGGCCTCCATTCAATCGAGAATTTACCAACTTGTATCACCCTCACTCCGTTTTCGTTGTCCCATCCGAATTCATGACTATCGACATCGTTAGCTAAGACTGAATCTATGTCATTCACCTCTGCATCTTTGTGGCCCAGGGTAACTGCCGCTGGTCCGAGAGTAACTGTTTTCGTGAGGGGGAGGGGCGCAGCATCCCAGGCCGCGGCGAGGGACTCCCATGGTGGAATGGCGAACCCTGGGGGAGGAATGGTACCGGTTCCAGCGCGCTGGAGGAGCATGTACAGCAGAGTCTCGGCATGCTGAGCTTCGTGCTCAAAAGTCATGAATAGGACGCGTGCGATTTTTCGCGTAACGGTAACCTTATTAGAGTTGATATCCGCGTATAATTTTAAGAGCCTTCCGCGAACACGAGACTGGAATTGGAGTATGCTCGTGAGGGACGGCCAGTCTTCGTCATTTCCTGGGACATCTGAGTGCGGCTGGGCGTAAATGTGTCAGAGGTTGTGGACCTGATGAAATAGAAAAAGCTACATGGCATTGGGTAGGATCGTCGACATTGGGGTCTATACCCCGCTGACGGCAAAAGGTCAGAGGCGCAGATATCAAACGAACAGTTATTGATCCAACCTCAAAAATGTACTACATAAGAATTGTATATCAGCTAACGCTTGGATTTAATTATTAGGATAGACAAACTTTGAAATCCTGAGGTTCAGTGTCCGGAATTTCCAAGACCTTCGATAGATGGATGTCAAGGAAGGTGGGTATGTGACCCAGATAGAATAGGCAAATGTGACGCAAGTCAATGGGCTTCTGATAAAGCATTGACGGAGGAATCATTCTCAACGTAATAAGGTCCCAAACCGACCATAGCTGTTGCCATTGCTCGACGTTCGGCGCATTGAAAGGGCTATACATCTTGGTGGGCTGCTTCAGAAGGGGAAAGACGAAAGAAGGGCGTTCCAAAAGCCAAAGAGAATATCGCTGGGAACTATCAGTCCAACGTTGAATGGGACGAAGGCTGCTCCCCGAGAAAAGCTCAAAAGCATCACGATCCGAAAACTGAGCAAGGCGTTACCTAAGAGCTTGTCGGAAAAAGAGAAGGCAAACCTTATAAGATTGCTCTATCTTCACTAATTCATCTTTTTGGAATGAATAGAATATCTTACGAGATTGATCTTCAATTCTTTGATCGGACTTTGACTTGAAAAACGCCTCGTGTTGACCTTGATAATGGAGGAGTAAGTGCTATAGCGTTTATACTGGGTGGAACTTACGTCTTTCCTAGGAATAATTCAGCATCTATAAATGGGAGGCATAGTAATGACAACAGACCGGGTTATACTGGTTGACATATTCCCAATTCTTCTCTTGGAACATGGCCTCATTACCGAGAGCTCTTCCTGCAACTCTTAAGCCATTCATTATGAAAGACCTCGTGTGGTTTTGTGGGTCGTTGTAGGCTTTTTCAATCACAGCCTTGTCGTTATCATGATCCATACCAATTAAAAGGGTGTCTCCTGATCCTGCACGGAGGGGAAGTGAATTAAGAAAATCCACTGCTTCTTCACGAGAAAAATTTCCAAGCGACGATCCCAGAAATAGGATATGGAGAGGTATCTGAACTTCATCTGGCGTCGAAATAGGTGAAGAATCTGAATCTCCGAGACTGAAAATAGAGGTGCCAGTACTGGAAATAGGAGAGATTTCACCAAGACTAGAGCGGCTCAATGGCGTAAGAGACGGATTGCTATTGCAGTCCAAGTTGAAACCGCCATTCAGGACGAATTTGAGTCCATCTTTGTACGTTCCACATAAACCCTTGGTGTTCACTTTGCGTTTCAAGAAATCGCCAACTTCAGATGCAGAGATCTCGCCTAGAGTGCGCTCTATCTCACGCTCTTCAAGATCGAGGGCATAATATGTAATAGGGGCACATGAATGAGGGGCAGGTACGAGCTTGGAAAGGCTAGACAGAATGTGTGTCGTCTTCCTGAGAGCACTAACAGTTGGCCGAACGAAACATTAGGTTTAATATATGGGGCGAGACCTAGAGAGACAGTTCCCCTTACCCTGCTCCAAGCTCGAGCACAACTTCGTCAGCAAAAACCTGCGTTTGCCCATGATGCATGACTTGGACAATCTCGTCTGCCTTGCCCTTGAGAATCTCCTCTTCCGCGCCAAAGAGATAATATTCTGGAGCCTTGGTGGTAATGTCGTCGTAGAGACGCAGTCCACGTTCATCATAAAGGAGCATGGTAGGAAGTTCCTTTCGACCAGCAGGGCGACAAAGGCCACCGACAATCTGAGCCGAAATATTGGCGTCAGCGTCTTTAGAGTGTAACTGAATTATCGGAGCAGACATGACGGAAGACAAGATGACAATGGCTTCCGGACACGAAATAACCGGTTTATATACAGAGAGGAGTAAGGAAGAGGGGTAGGTTTCCCTAACCCGATGACATCAAGTCACAAACGACGTCACAAATATGGGGGGAGATTCAGTAGACAACGGTTCGTTTTCTAGATTAGGCGTATGAAATACTGACCAGTATCAAATCGTAGCATTGTATCAGTTATTCCGGTATGTAGCAAGTTTACACGTGCATCTGACATTTCTCCAACAGTGTCCACGCATAATGGAAATATAGGACCCGATGACCGCTTGATAGTCATATCCGGAAGTTCGCAAAAGTAGAAGAACAATGGAGTTGCATCGCATATAGAACAGGTGAACATTTGAAGATACGGTCGCTGTTCGTAAGATTATATCTTAGATGGTTGTTCTGTAGGGCACGCGATCCGTCCAACTACAGAAGGAATCAGGTACATCCCATCACTGTAATAGATCACTACATGTACATACGCTCTTTTATGTTATTCCCTCTACACCACCTCAACGATATTCACGCCTGTCAAGCTTGACTAATTCAGTCGCAAGACGAGCAAGCATACGCTCTGCATTCGGATTACGGGGAAAGTATTTGCCATCTCCAGGCCTATGGTCTCTCACGTCAAGTTGACCTCTGGATGGTTTCAGGTAACACTCACGAAGCCCCGCCGCACCATATGCGGTCAGTCCAATCCGAAAGTTGTTCACAACCCAATGCTTGGACCCAATTTGCACGCCAACCCATGTCATAGAGACGAATAGCTTGGTGTGCATCTTTCACAAGTCGACGTTGTTGACCTGATAACTCCGGCTCGAGCGGAGGATCGGAGAGTTCATGGCCTCCAAAGCGAAGTTTCGGAAGGTACTTCAGAAGGAGAAATGGAGAGATATTCTCCAGCGTTGTCTGATTAGTTCTGGACGAGAAGTTTCGTAAATTATTTCCAACATAAAGCACTCTGATAACATTGTGCTCACGAAACAAGATATACATGATATCCGAAGAATGGACCGATGACCATGGAAAATATTATTCCTACGGCGGCAAGGAATAGTTCGTGAATTGGGGTACCAACGTCCTGGGAAATTAACAATCAGCCGACCGTGACGAAGACTCAGCCAATGACCCACCATCAGGTAAGGATTACTAAAGGCATAAATCAAAGCAGAGATTGATATTATAGCAATATATATAGCTAGCAGAGTGACAGAGAGCAGAAAATGGAGAAATGCAGGGTATGTCCGATGACCCTGAGGTTACGATGGATCTAAGAAACCCTATCAGAATCTGAAGAAACCCACTCACAATACAGTTGTTTCCTAACCAAGGACAGTGATGATCTGTATTTTCGAGTTATTCAGGTGTTTTTGCGGATACAAAAGACGAACCCATCTTCAACACACAACGACGACATGTCGAACAGTGGTGTGTTCGTTCGGGCTTTGGAGCCTGGACGGACATCCACGTCAGCAGCCATTCCTCTTCTCAGTTGCGTCCTGCGCACTCACCCAGCATTTACGACACCATCTCCCTGGGATATCAAGGTCGACGTCAGGCATTAAAGCCTCTTGAAGGGTGGTTTCTTCATCTTCGGATCGTTTAGTCTCCGTGACCGTACCTGGATCGCGCGCGACGCAAACGATGAGAGACGAAAATGCAAAGAAAGTCAGACAATATGTAGCAAGAAGATGCAATGCGAAAGAGAGAGGCGAATGTAGAGTTTGGATGTGGTACGTGACTAGAACATAAAGCAGAGATGGATGAGGCGCCAGGATTAAAAAAATTGTGCCTTCGATTGCATTCAGGAATTGTTTCAGTAAGAGGAAAGAGACGACTCACCACACAGAGGAAGGTAGTGATGCCACGGCTTTTTGCATGGTTGGTCGTCGCGGTGAAGCTGCCGTGACGTGGACAAGGGCAGCTGCTCCAAACTAGAGGATAGAAGTAAATTTCTATCAGTCATTCTAGTCAAAACCGTCTTGTAGCTTCTCCGCCATACAATCAACGACTTAACGACGTCAAATAAAAGTACGTTGAAGCTCCTGTGGCGACTAACTTGACTTTCGGCTGTTGCCGAGTCTCTCTGTGTAAGAAGTGAACTCGTGAAAGACGATACGACCGTGTTATAGGAGACGAGTATGTCGAGGTTTAAATGTTGAACGTTTATGACCCACGAGTTCAGAAGGAAATTGACGATAGAGCACAAGGTTAGTAGATATGTGATATTCTTGTAGTCATGGACACATGTGTGATCCACACGTACGTCGTCTGGTTTCACACACCTGACATGGCACCCTTGCTTCAGGCCGTCAACACTAAGTCTTCCAATGCGCAATGTACGTCTTATACAGGCGAAATAGATCCTGAATGGTTGGTCGGCGCGTATGCTGAACTCTAGTTTTGTTATAGTTTATAACTGCATCTAGGTGCTTCTCAGTATTCCGAATGGCGGTGCACTCGTGCATATGATGTGCTGCGTGGATAACTACATTTTGTCCCAGGATACGTCCTAGCGCTTTTAGTTAATGCCTGCATTAAACATCACTCTACTTCCGACCATCGTGATCCCATCCATGTCACGGCCCATTACTTGAGAATATCGATACCTTCTCACTTCGAAATACGAATACACATAGTGAAGACAGGCCGTGCCTTTACAAATCTAGCAGCAGAACTCTATCAAGAGGTACGGCCACTGCCCACCCTGAAATCTATCATCTGATCACACACTTTCCGACAATAGGAAGCGCTGGTTGTCACTACACACCAAATTTTCGGCAACAATCCAACTTCATTTCAAGCACACGGTTGTACTCGTGGCTTGACCATTATGCCCCCTTCCTCCTATGCGCGTCGGATACCTCGACTTGGTCGAGGTCTTTGGAAATTCCAGCCTTATATCGCGATAGCACCAGACCCTTATATACTCGCAAAAAATGCGCCTGATCACCCTAATAGGTTGAATGCTACAACAATTGGGGGTGAAGGACTTGAATGGGGTGCGTGGCTCACTTTCCAGGACAAGAGCGACGAGATCACGCCGACATCGCTCGCGTTCCTTGTTGACGTCTTCAACCACATGCCAGGCCTTGTTTCGCCCAGTGAGAGGCGTGGACTTGGTCTAAGGTATGACTTCATATCTCTTATACCTAGACTAGCTTTGACTTGTGACAAACCCAGATGTCTCAAACCCCTGACATAGGAATCTGACAGTGACACTACTATGGTTAATATATTTACATTGTTCCCTCCCTTAACAGATCCAGTCCATGGAGTGGAGTCCTAGATATAAACTTCCACCATGACAAATAAAAGAGATGACTTGTTGTGGATTATTGGCAGATGCCTTAAAGGAGCTATAAAGCAACATTTAAAAATTGTGGCTTAGTTACACAACTGGCAGAGGGGAATCAAAAATATGTATTAGGTGTGTTAAATGGAAATACAGCAGTAACCACTCATCTAACAGAGGAGAATTCAAAGAAAACAAGGAAGGATTTTTGCTGCTAGGCATAGCACATTAGTGAGTGGCAGAAGCATGGAAACAACTGTATAGTATTTTTGCTGTTAACTTTAACCTTTTAATGGAAACTCCAGAGGTTATTTAGAAATGAAAGTTTAGAGATGTTAAAAAGCAAAAAAAAACATTCTTAAAAAGGGAGGTTACCTGATAGGATTATTTTTAAACTTTGCATGTCCACCTTACATAAGGAATGTTGAGAAGATAAAGCTCTTAAAAAATCTCAAGCATACTTTTATGCCAATTGGCAGCTTTCCTGAGATTCATCTTTTCATTTCACCATAATATATTCTCTTACTGCTCTAAAAAGATCATTTTGAAATGTATTCCAGACTAAAGTTCTGGATATGTGTTTGGCAGGCAAGCAAAGAAGGTGATTGAGTTGGAGCAAGAGAAAGTCTGAAGGCTCTAGTAAAGGCTATAACTGGCAAGAGAGCTAGGCTATTATTGCCTCAGCAAGAAAAGGACATTGCTCACAAATGGAGGGCAGAGCACCAAAAGCCCTTTACAACTTTTTAGTTTCAGAAATCTTAGGGGAGGCCAGAAAAACTCTTTGCAACAATCTAATTATATCTACTCCATTAGCATCTGCTTTTGTTCTCCTATATAACCCTCCTTTTCCCTGTTTTCTATGCACAATAGAGGAGTTTATGCTAAGTGTCAGCTCTTCAGATGCCATTCAAAAAGCCAAGTACAGAGTCATGCACATAATTAGGAAGATTATAATAGAAAGTGAATCTATAATTGAGTTTTTAAAGGAGAAGCTTATAAATGATGACTTATTCCTACACAATATGTCTCTTGCAAAATCAATGCTCAAAATACTGGTTGTAAAATACTATAAGTTGGACAACAATATAAATTTGCTCATAAAATTTAGAGCAAAAAAGCCACTATGGAACATATACTTCAAAGCTATTCCTAACATAGTGTGGACTAGCTATTTTTAATTTCTGCAACACATTTGCTAAATTTTGTAAAATTATGAACTAACAATTTAAATAGTTATCAAATATGATAGTAGAGAACTAATATATAGTAGCAATCACAACCTTGTAGTATAAAGATTATTTAGTGTAAAGTAACAAGAACAAGGAGTAAGAGTATGCAGCAGTAATTTCCCTACATAAACTTAGCCAGCAAGATCAGAGCTTTAGAGCTTATTTACTAGTTGGTTTAAAGGTTAAGATCAGGACAAGAAACTCAAGAAGACCACTGAGTTTGCACAATCCAGTTGGAAAACAAAATATGAAGATAGTGGGAAGAATTAGGGTAATATCTGCAGCAGTTTTAAAAAATCAAATTATCAGAGCTTTGGTCAATTGCATAAGCACAAATGGCATTAACTCCTATATAAATGTAAATAAAATGAAATAGTTTTTGACACAGCCTAATCCACTGACTTTGAATGAATTTATTGAGCTCTACAGCAACAAGTAATTTAGCCCCTGACTAAGCCAGAATATGCTTAGATAATATTGTATTCACAAAGATTAAGCCATGCAGTAACATTGCTAAAATTCTGGATACTATCTATTTAGAATACTATCTAACTATATTTACCTGATACATATAAGAATATATTAATACAATTAAATAAAAACACCAGCTATAGCAACTACCTCATACAAAAAAGAGAGGGAGATAACTCCATCATGCATCACACTCTTAATAACAGCCTAGGAGGATTCAGAGATGAATCATAGTATAACAATATTTAAAACAAGGAAAATAACAGAGTAAATCAGCCCAAAAATGCTTCAGCTGGAGGAGATTGTTAGAAAACTTCTATTTCTTCTCTCTTTCACTCCTCTTTTCTTTATTCTCTCTTTATTTATTTTTATATTTCCTCTGTCATTTTTTTACTTACTGCTTTTATTCTTTCAACACTATCTATTGCTTCTTTAAGTTACTTTTCCACTAGATTATTCCTTGCTCCTCTATTGCTTCTCTGACCCAGCCAGCATCCTCAGGTCTGCCCCTCAGAATAATACTTGGAGCTACTTGCTTGCTTTGGAGATTCAGGTGCAAACCATTTAAGCTTTCCTTATACTTCACACTACTAAACTTGCTGGATTATGTTAAATCACAAACATTATCTCTTATACCTTTCAGGCCCTCTTAAAGCACCTCTTTCTCACTTCTACTCCTTTCCAGGCACCTCCAATTAGGGCTGATATGTTATGATCTACAGGCTTAGGATACTGTAAGTGTGCCTGACCTTTTCACACATCACAAATTCATATATCACATACCATTGTCAATGTTAGACAAAGCTACATAGAGTACATATATATTCACCTACTTAGGAAATGGGTGGTGAGCAACAACATTGATTACATAATACATTAAATACTTACTTACCTTGCCTAGATTAAAAGATTTACTGTCTGTATTAATCTAGGTACA
>QLON01007156.1:0-11211 GCA_003313675.1 Termitomyces heimii
AAGAGCTCAAGCTTCTCAAATCTATGAAGTTCCCTCTGGATTTTGAGAAAAAAGTAATACTACGTTCTGCTGAACCCACGTCTGGATACTGACCGCTTTGTTACAAGGTCGACATGCGAAAAGTCAACATTGCTGTCATTCGTCCCTGGATTGCGAAAAAAATTGTCGAGCTTGTCGGGTTCGAAGACGAAGTGGTCGTCGAGTATGCCATGGGGCTTTTAGAAGACGAGTCGCAACCGGTATGTATACCTTCTGCCCTCCTGACACAGCTGCTGGACTCATAATTCGGATTATCTACGTAGACTCCGGACCCCAAAAAGATGCAGATTAACCTCACAGGCTTCCTGACCAAGGACACCCCTGCGTTCATGGCAGCTCTTTGGAAACTTCTTCTCGAAGCCCAGGATGACGTGGCTGGCGTTCCGCGTACATTCGTAGAGGAGAAAAAGGAGGAGATGCGCCGTAATCGGGAAAACGGTATTCGTGCTATTGACGAAAGTGATCGTCGGCACAGACTCGATGAAATTCGAGATGGCGAGCGAGGTGGGCGGGGAGGCTTTAGAGGTCGTGGTAGAGGCCGTGGTAGAGGCCGTGGAGGATTTGATGATGATCGGGGAGGGGGAAGACAGCGAGACAGCGGCTGGGGTGCACGAGGTGGTGGTCCTCCTGGTGGAGTAAGAACGAAAGCAGTCTGCTTTTTCGAGTCATTTAGACTGATTCATTTGCCAGGGGCCTCCAAGACGTCGCTCACGCACTCCTCCCCGTCGTCGTTCCCGCTCAATTGAGAGCTCACGATCGCCTAGTGTGCGCCATCGGTATCGCTCCCCACCACCTTATTCTCGTCGTCGTTCTCCTTCCCGCGACAGGGACAGGAACAGAGATAGAGACATTCGCAGCTCCCGCTCTCCGCCTCCGCCAAGGCGTAGATCGCCTATCTCCCGCACACCCTCGCGGTCCCCACTGCCCCCGTCTCGCCGCCGCCCACGTTCTCCTTCGTACAGTCCTCCACCCCGTGAACGCGACCGCGGTGAGAGGCGCTACAAACGTGATAGCAACAGCCCCCCCGCGCGGCGAAGGCGACTCTCACCCAGTATTCGATCGCAAAGTCCACAGTCCTTTAATCGATCGCGTTCCCGCTCCCGCTCACGTTCCCCGCCACTACGCCGTAGGCGTAGTATCAGCCGTACGAGAAGGCGTACCGCCAGTCCCTTGCGCCGTCGACGTCGTAGCCCATCAAGCGGTAGGTCATCATCTCCACCTCCGCCGAGGAGGAGGAGCCCGCCTCCTGTCGATAGGAGAAGACAGGGACGTGAACGGAGTGAGAGCAGGAGCAAGACGAGGAGCAGTGTTAGTCGTTCGCCTCCCCCTCGTGAGAGGGCAAGCCTGAGAGACAGGATGGATGTGGATCATGACGCAGGAGGGAGTGGCTTTAGGCGAGGAGAACTGAAGATCAAAGGTCAGGGCGAACGCATGGGCAAATTGGAACAGGAGTTACGCGAGGTTTGATTGCTTTTGTGAATTATCGATTTGCGTTCATTATGTCATTTTCATTCAGGATGGAAGTCGTGCTGAGTTAGAGAAAAGGGAAAACGAGCTGAAGGAAAAGGCATTGAGGAATAAGGTCGTCAAGTCGCGCAAGGGCAGCAATTAAGTCAAATTGCGACGGCCAAGTGATGTGCCCTTTTGGCTTCGGCCTTTTCCCTTCCAGATTCGCCACTTAGAATGTTTTATCACAGATTGCAGTTGTGTCTATGCTTGATCAATAATTAAGGCCCCTTTATTGTGTCCCATGACACTCCATTGTTGGTTACTGACTGTATTTATGGTGCATCCACTGTTGATCAGGTTCTCGGTAGATGCCCTGACAGGAACAACTCTTACTACCATGAGGTTGATTCTTACCAGCCTAGACCGCTGCTTTAGGCAACCTGATGGACAGCAATTTGCTCCCACGTACGTATCTTGAAACTGATTAATTGGCCTAGTGTAATTGGTGACGGTCTACTTGGTGCCAGCTGTGCACTTTCCAATGTTATACCGCGTTGACGCCGGTGCAGATAAATTTCTCTGCTTATTATAAACGTACTAGTGAGACAAGCTGTACGGGGTATTAGTATAGCTTTTCTCTTTCATACGCGGGAACGGTAGCGGAGCGGAGCACTGGTATTGAAGTGGGGACAGAGTGATTCACCCAAATTTAATAATCGATCGGATAGGGGCGGGTCAACGATGATGACATACAAACCACGCGCCACTACGATCCCGGTACACATAAGGACACAACGTTCGACTCTCAAACGCACACGCCCCTTCCCTTTCTACTCCGAGTCTCACTTCAAAAGCAGGCGCTTTAGACGCCACTAATGTCCAGTACGACCCCAACAACGTCTGCATTGACGCAGCTCCCGACCTTCGGCACCTCCGGTAACAGCGGGAGCGGAACAACCCGAAGCGCAAGCTACTTTTTTGGGTTTCTCGTTACATTTGCTGTACTTCTTGTTTTGTTCGTTGCCGCAGGATTTGTTTCCCGGCAACGGATGCGGTCGCGTCGGCGTGCGACAACGCTGGAAGTGGAGATAGGGTCAGGGGACCCATGGGTATATGGGTATCCTGAACGCAGATTGTACGATGAATTGAGAAGGGAGAGGCCTGTGTGGATGGAACGTTGGTATGAAGATACAGAAAAGAGTGATAAGGCAAGACAAGGCAGTGGCGGTGGAAGGTGGCGGGACCTGATGGTATGTATCCTGATACTGTGAAATGTGACACTCAGGATGGCATGTGTCTACGTATCATCTAGCCTCTTTCGGTGACTCTCACACGTCCTGAACGTGAATCAAAATCTACTGAAGGAACAGGTGAAGATGAAAAATCACGAAGAAGTTCTTCGTCAACGATATCATCATGGCTTTCTAGTTTGAACACCGTGACAAAGAAAGCAGATGGTATTCAGGTTGTGGACCCTTCAATATCGCATTTACCCACGCAGGATGCGTTACATGACTCGGAAGCAGGGGTGGATGTTGTGGTTATGATTGCTATGCCGCGTAGCCCATACACGCGTGGATACGAGTTTGGGGTGGCTAATGTACCAATTGTGGGTCAAACAGTAGATTCAAATGTTAATAGTAGTGTCCTCCCATAATATGTAGTTTAGTGTTTCGTGTGGGTTTTGCCTCCGCTAATGAATTTTGACCTCATGAGTCAGATTGGCGGCGAAAAAAGGGCGTCGCGCCGGGGGTATACATCTCAGCACAGCGCAAGCAAATAGACGGGAAAAAGAGAAATGCTTCCCGTCCAAGATACCAGGAGGAAGTTCAGACCTTAACGTTAATCGCTCAGCCTTCACAGCCTCCATCAGAAGCCCAATAAGTATTTGCATAGAAACATCGCGCAAATGAGAGTTCTCATTAAATTATTGGTTAACAGCTTATTGACTGTTATGTGGTGCAAGAGTTTTCATCCGATACACCATATTTAAACACTGATACTTAAACCCTCAAAGTTCCATGCAATTTAGAGCATAAATCATTAATTGAGAGATATGTCAGGGAAGTAGGATAGACCCAGAGGCTGCAAAAGGTGGGCGACAAGCTTTAGGAATCATGTGATAGCCTCGTCGAGATAAGTCCTGACAGGAGAGTGATAGAAAACTTTATAATGTAAATACAATCATGGAAATGTAAACATGGAGCTAGGAAGAAAGTCTGTAGATTTTTGCTTGTCTCTATCGTTGCTTCTACATCTATCGAAGTCTCGCTTAAAATCCAATCTCCCTTTCAATGATTATGTCGTCAGCTCTGCAAAGCTCCATTTCCAACTGCACTTTCACTTCACCCTGGACTCCAGCGAGAACAGCTTCATAACAACCACGTAGTAAACTTTGATCAATAATTGATGAAGATGAAATACTATTGCCGCACGGAATGGCCCAGTGACAGCGCGGTTGGCTATTTATGCGCATCGTCTGCCAAGTCGCCTGGAAAGTATATTGGCTATAATTGCAAGTAGTTTCCCAATTCATCTCGAAGACGGAGTTGAAGTGTTTTCTCCAGCATGTGCATGCAAAACAACTGGTCTTGTTACTGCCTATAAGCAGTTCTTCAGAATCCTTCAAACGCTGAAGGCCAAGGTTCTCTGATACATGGAGAATCAGCGCAATTTCCGCGTGTACGTGTGGGGTAATTGTAATTGATGTCGATCCAAAGATACTCGTCATTCGACTTCTAAGTCCTTCAGGACTCGAGTAGAATTGCCCAGGAATCACGCTTAAATGTCGACTTAAGATCGTTTCCATATTGAATGAGTAAGGCGTAGTAGCCACTTCAACACCGGGAATCCATACTACTTCGATACCTCTCCCATGTCTCTTCCAAAATTTGATAAGGACTTCGACATGGAGATATTGGGCCATTTTGTCGAGGTGTCGTTGCAAAAGACAGGCGCATGTGTCGTCATGACCAGTAGAAAAGACAAGAGCATGAACATCTAGCATTTTCCTACAGGTTATGACCAGCTCCCTGAAAATGCTCATGGCGTTTTCCGAACTATCAAAAACGAATGGCGGTTGCGAGTCTAAAACGATGCTCTTGAGATGTTTGAGTGGATCCTTGTTTTCATGTGATCTATCAAAAATATGGTAGAAACCGGAGAGAGCCATCCCGAGTGACTGGCGAAGATGACAAATTCGTTTGTTGACGCTAGCCTGGCTATATGTGGCAAGAAAAGGTATCATATTTTCGAGACTCTGGGCTTTTTCGAGGCATTCAAAAAATATTTTGACGACAGTGACGTCATTCTGATGATCGCAGGGGCTCTTTGTCATGTATAGTTTGGCATCCTTTTCCCACCAGAAGGTAGCAAGGCTGGGGTTTGATTGACCAGTGGCCAAGAAGAGAGCCACTATATCAAGGAGGCGTGCATTAAGAGGAGAGTATCCACGTTGGTAAAACCTTCTTGGCGTCATTCTCTTCAGGAAGTATAAATCTTCCGAGAGATGAGACTGAATCTGCGCAATCGGTTCAGTCGTACTGGACTTCATGATTGTTAAAAGAATAGACTTCTTTCGGCTCAGGTCTTTAAACAATAATTATTCAAACTCCGAATGTATGGAAAGGGTGAACATACTCATACTTAGGTAAGCTCGACTTCTTCGCCTAATTTAGCGCACTGGCTTGCTTTGACGACTTCTCATTTTTGCAACCTGGCAGCGAATAGGATATATATTTTTGCTCTCTTGAACAGAACGTACGTTTTATATCATGACCAGTTAGAACGCCCCTCCCAGTCTCGCGGATAGTCCTGCTGTTCCGATTCAGCTGGGGTGGGACTGGTGGAAGGCGGTGGCGAACTCATCACACTAGCCTCACTTCGGGAAATCCCTGGAGTTACATAACGTGTTTCTAACAGCTTTTTCTCAAGAAACTCCAGGGATTTCCCGAAGTGCCTAGGCCTTTCCCTTCTTCCGAAAAGGAAATATCTTAACTAGATAGTAACCAGCTGCATGCGTCGTAGCTAATTATTCTTCTGAATGGGAGCAATTTCCCGATAAAGACTTCCCCTGCCGTCCTGTATTTTCAAAGCGTAATAAGGAAATTTTGTTCATGTTCATAATCACATGATTGGGCCGAAAGTCTCTGAGTTTGTTCCGGGAACAACATAAAAATTGTGGCAGGATGCCCTGGATGAACAGCTTTGGACAAGTGTGAAAAGACAGACATCTCTCGAGTGCAATGAGAAGCTATGGGAGGGGCTCTCAAGGATGGTTGAGATGCGAAATGTTCTACAGCCGCCACTACCGACCACTAGTGGCGGAGATTTAGGTATTCGGTCCTGTGATCATTCTCTGGTTATCCGGCATGGCACACAGCCACGCAGAGCCCGAGTTAGCAAGATAATGTATGAGAAAGGCAAAAAGGGCATCCTAAAGGGGTTGGAGGTGATACAGTCGAAGTCTTGTGAGCAGTCAATTGTGGCAGGGCCCGTGGCAAGCCTCACAGATTCATATCCGGTAACACGGCCTGTACAAGATGATCCATGTCATGTTTCGCAGAGACATCTGTCTTATTTGGTAAATTCAGTTACTCTGTTGCCCAACAGTGTAGCTCTGACTCTGTCTAGTTCAAACGCCATTAAAGATGAAAGAGTATAAAATATACCCTACCCATAGGGCCCTTCACGCCATTACCTTTGAAACACATTGACCTCCATTTTCTGTCTTACCAGTTATTCTCATCTTCCATTTGCATCATCTGCAACATGCCTCTATCGGCTACAAATAACCTCATCAAAGATCAAATTGAGCATTCAGGTTACCTTCGCCTTTTAGCCGCACTCAGGTTCAAAGATGAGTCAATTCATATCAGTAATACTAGCGTCCCAGACCTAGGCCGCACTGCCGATTTTGTCAAAGATATGCGCCATCTGGAAACTATCGCTATCTGTATGGTGACTGGCAACAAGGGAGACGTGATTTCATCAGCTTTTTGGAGGAAGAATGACAACAAATCAATCACTATCGTTCTTGCTAAAAATGATGCTGCCAGTAAGGACGACACGAGAGATGCTAAAGAATTTTTGGAGAAACTGAAAGGCCCTCGAAACCAGCAGCTGAGGGACCTTGTACCGTTTTTGATCAAACGTGGAATAGTCAATGTTCAAGCACGCATTGAGAAAGTGAGAGAACTGACACAACGACTGAATGCAAATGGAGTGCTTTTGTCGGTTATTGAAAAATACTGTTCTCAGAGAAAGATTGTAAACCTACGGTCGGGACTTCCTGGCAGAGGCCAACATCTTTTGCGTCTCTGGGAGTTGAATGGCATCAAAATATCCGACTTGGCGCTTCAAAAAGCTCTCAAGGACATCGTAACGATTCTGACCAATGGATTGATCCTTGGAAATGGCAGAGACATGGGTTTGCGCTTTGAGTTATTTGCAACCGCTGCAGCTGCATTGACAGATTCACCATTTTTTATGGACTTCATGGGTGGCTTCTTGTCTATCAATGGCTCTCCAGGTTCGCCGAAACGGAACATTATTAAAGATGAGACCAATGAATTTGCAAAGTTCTGGAGAAACCTTGACAAGATGCGTCTATATTTACGCATTCCAGATCTCGTGAAATTCGTTCGGGAGTTTTCCGAAGTTAATATCACGTGGGTATCAGAGGCGATAGCATCGCCCAAACACGTCAAGGAGATGAACAAGAAAATCGAAATACCAAGCGTTCCAGATGTTGCATTGAAGCTTGCAAAGCAAAGTATAAATGACAAGCAACTGACGCAGAGCCTAACTGTCGGAAAATTGGAGGAGAAATTGCGTTCATGCAATAAATTCTATGAGCAGGACAAAAGCTCATTTGGCGAGACAACCTCCATCAGACCTAAACTGCATGCCGAAATTCAAATCGTTCTTTACATGTCTAAACTCGATACAATCAAAGGGGAACGTCCAGTGGGTTGCAGTAAAAGAAGCTGTCTCCAGTGTTACATCGTTATGGATCTCCTTGATAGTGGCAGATGGAAGACGGCTGGTGCTCATGGCTGGCCTTATGAAACAGCAGCATTAATTGGTCAGAGTCAGTATGACAGCAGTCTGCGGAAAACTATCAAGGATCAAGCGATTTTCGGCGTTCATCAGCTCCTTGGTCTGAAGACTGCACGTCCAACCCATGGACCAAAGCGCTCCGAAGATTATGCTACGGCTTCCAGTGGCTCGGAAAATGAGTTAGAACTCGATATCATCCCGAAGTTGCAGAAATTACAAGGTTAGGCTTCTTACAAGTGAATTGTTCCTCCAAGTGTTGTTATATGTTCTTCTACTGTGATGTAATTGTATAAATTTTTCGAGATAAGACTGAGTGCGTAGCACAATGATGGAAGTAAATTGTGTTGGAATCCGTACAACGCAGCAGCAGTTATGATCTATAATATACACGTATGTGTAAATCTATGGTACGGTGAGTCAGTCGATTGTAATTGTATGTGGTGAATATTATCGTACCCTCAGAGACGTGTAACACAACTGAGGGTACTCTATCCTTGTCCGTGGTATATAAATATGTGTGTAGACAAAGCAAGGCGATGGCCCTGGGGTCACGTTGGTGGCACTCCTTTTCCATATCACATTGTCACATCTCTAACACTCCTCCTTGCCACGAACCGAGTCTCTCACTCCTCGCATGGAATCGTAGTTAGGTAACGCCCAGGATTTGGCGGAGACGCAGGAATAGAGGTCGGGGTAACGCCTTCGTGAACATGCCGGCGACATTGTCTTTCGTATTGACGTACTTTATGATGATCTCCCCGGTTTGAGCGCGTTCGCGGATGAAGTGATATTTAGTGTTGAAGTGTTTAACGCGAACGTGTGCTGTTGGGTCCTCTGAGAGATTGATAGCCGCTTTGTTATCGCAGAAGGTGGTGGTGGCAGTCGTCGTGAAGTCCCATCCGATACCTTTTAGTAGCATTCTCAGCCATATACATTCCTGTGTTTATTCGTACGCAGCCATGTACTCGGCTTCGCAGGAGGATGTCGCCACCGTTTTCTGCTTGCGGGCCGCCCAGGAAACTGCACCCGTTCCGAGGGACCAGGTATATCCTCCCATGCTTCACCGCGTGTCTGGGCAACTCGCCCAGTCAGCGTTAGTGAACCCCCTTGGTAATATCGATGCACAACCGAGCCAGAGCTTCGGCTCTCTGGTACCCTTCAGATATTGTACCAGGCGTATCCCGGCATCCCAGTGGGTTCGGTTGTAGTTGTTGAGGAATTGGGATAGTTGCTGGACAGCGTAGGCGATGTCGGGGCAAGTGGCAATTGCAATGTATAGGAGGCAGCCTACTAGTGATCACTACGGTAGTCGTGCAATGCTGTCTTTCTCCTCCTGAGTCTGGCTATCGCATTGTGGGCGTCTAAGCTTAAATCCAGGCTCCATTGGTAGGCAGAGTGAGTGGGCTTCCTTTTGTTCGAACTGCAGGATGACGTGGTCAATGAAGCTTGTCTGCGAGAGCGCAACGGTCTTCCTGCTCCTGTACCACTCGACGGATATCCAAGGATGTAACGAGGGATTCCTAGGTTGGATCTCATCCATGCCTCACGCATTTGGGATTTGAAACGCTCATTTTTGTCCTTGGAGCTGGCTATTGAGAGGAAGTCGTCAACGTGCACTGCCGCGATAACTGTGCCTGTTGTATTGGAGCGTCATAGATGTGACGACGTGAAGAGTCAAAAGGGATTCCCGCGCACACAATGGTCAGGGACATCGTTTGGCCACCCACTGCTTTGTTCGGACATCTACTTATACATGTACACATCGCACACGCATCCCCAGTCTCGTTTATATGTCTCGGGGGTACGTCATACCTACAGATACTCTCACATACTCATATTAACAATCACCTAGATCGCACAAGTTATCTAGGTACATGAATATAGTCTCGTTTATACGTCTCTGGGGATTGCAATCCTTATACAAGTTATCTAGGTGTTTGTCACACCTGAACCATACTATTGTGGACTAGGACTCTAACATGTTGCAGTCTGTCTGTGGTAGATGCACAGTTCACACATTAGTCATGTGAACCCCCACCCAACTATTTGCTTGTTTAGTGTCTGATTTCAAATCCTGCCTGCCTGCTTCCTGCTTCATCCCATAAAGCCCCTGCACAATTTTACATATCCAGTCTTTCTTCCCAATCTTCTTGAAACCTTCTGGCTGTTCCATGTATTGGATTTCATCTTTTGGGAGTATTCCATACAAGAATGTGGTTTTGACATTGATTTAGGATGCATTCTATCCCTTTGTAATGACTATATGTAGAAGAGTTTTTTAGGATTTTATGTACAGTTGGTGAGGTGGTATTGTTATAATTCTTCTTGTAAATCTGCTTATAATTCTTGAAGACAAGGTGTAAGGGGAAGGCATTTCAAAAGCAGTTGCAAGGAGTGGGAGATGGTGTCAGTTGTTTGATGTAATTCAGCAAGTTTGGTGGTGTAAAGAATGAGAGAAGCTTAGGTGGCCTGTACTTGATCTTCTAGAGTGAGCAAGTAGTTCCAGGCATTGTCCTACAGATCAGATGCCTCAGGGGGATCAGCTGGAAGTGCTGCCTGAGTCATAGAAACTGAGGAGAAGTTATTTAGTGGGGAAAAAACCTCTAGGAACACTAATGAATTGAGCAAGCTAAAGGGAGCTTCCAGACCAATGCTAGAAACTTGTTTTACTCTCAAGGTGCCTCTGGAGGCTGTGGTTCAATCACACAGCTGGCAGAGGGAGATTTAAAGTTGTATTAATAAAGGTAATATAGGTACAAATAATAAGTGCTAACCTGGCAAAAGGAGATCCAAAGAAAACAAGTCTAAGAAGCCACTCTGCTTATTAATAGAAAATACTCTGAGGTTGAGTCATGCTAATGTCATGCAGTGTGACTGATGTGACTGATGTGACAGTTATGGTCATAGTCACATAGTCCCTAAGTCATGAGACTGTGTGAATTGGATCACTTTTGATTGAGGGCTTTGATGGAGCCCTCATCAAAAGTGATCCATTTCCCAGGGTTTGGCAAGGCTTCAAGACCAATAAGGAAGTTTGTTCCCATGGTCCAGCCAGTGAGGAGTTTGATGAAGGCAGTAGAAAGTAGATGAATTAAGGTGAAAAGGCTTGAAAATTGGAAGGAAACATGAGGTAAGAGATTTTAAAAAAAGTGGTTCTATCAGATTCCACTAACTCAGGGGCTCACTCTGTTAAGCAGAAATCTACTTCTTTCATCAACCCCACAATATGCCCCACTCCCACAGCTGCTGATGCTGCCATCACATGCATTAAAGACTACCATCAGCCAGCCCCCCCAGGAACCCTGCATTACGGACTCCAGAATCAACTGCTATCAACAATTGGATCATGTGACTTGCTTCTGGCCATCATGCATCACACATCACAGCTCCCTTCATGCCAATTGATCATGTGCCCCACATGCATGATCCAAGTATACAGTCCTTGCCCACTACTCAATGCCTCCTGGAGCCCATCCCAGATACCCCGGAACCCTGAGATCTGGCTGCGTAGTACTTATAGCATAGTTTTTCATTGTATTTGCTAGTCTTGATATTAACTTGAATTGTTGTGTGCCCTTTTGCTTGACTAGTATGCACTAACTGGCACGCTTTGACTGGCATGCCTGAATAATCACATGCTCTAAGTTTGGTATGCACTTTGTG
>QLON01007162.1:0-10788 GCA_003313675.1 Termitomyces heimii
AAAATTTTTTTTTTCTTTTTTCTTGTCAAAGTATTTTTCCTAACACTGAAATATTCTTTTAATTTCCTGGTTAAAAATATCATAAAAACATTATTTACAATATACAATGAATATGACAATTTTTTTTCTTTATTTTTATTTGAATTATATTGCAAATATTATTATAATACCATTTTAAATTTGCATTTAAAAAAAATTTGATATAAATTGAATTATTTTTACTGTGTTTTTACATTGTTTTGCAAAATAACATTGTTTTTTGCATTTAGTGAGAAATATATTACTTTTAATAAGGACTTTATTAGAGCCTTCATTAAAAGTAATTTAATTTCTACTGTGATGTAATTGTAACCATGATATATATTACATCAGTCATACAGCATGACATCAGCATGACAATGTCACATGTGACATCACATGTAACAGTCACATGACCCAACCTTGAAATATTTTCTATCAATAGGCAGAGTAAATTTTTAAACTTATTCTCTTTGGATTTTTCTCTACTAAATTAATACCTTATCACTTATATCTATTTTACCTTTATTAATACATCTTTGGATTTCCCTCCACCAGTTGTGTGACTGAGCCACAGCCTCTAGAGGTTGCTCTTACAAAAGCTTAAGTGATATTTAAAAATTACTCTTTTAGAAATTTCTTATTTTATATTTCCTTTTAATTTTCAGGCCTTTTACTTTAATTCATCTGTTTTCTATTACCTTCATCAAACTCCTCACTGGCTAGACCATGAAAACAGACTTTCTTATTAGTTAGAAGTCTTTACTAGACTCTAAGAAATAAATTACTTTTAATGAGGGCTTTAATAGATCTCTTATCAAAAGTGATTTAATTTTATACTGTGATGTAATCATGACCATAATATCAGTCACATCAGTTACATGGCATAACATCACATGTGACTGTCATGTGACTCAATCTCAGAATATTTTTTATTAATAAGTAAAGTAAATTCTTAGACTTATTTTTTTTGAATTTCTCTCTGCCAAATTAGCCCCTTATTATTTGTACCTATCTTACCTTTATTATTTGGATTTCCCTCTGCCAGTTATGTGCAGCCTCTGGAGGTTACCCTTACAAGTGGCTTTCACCTCCTACTTCTAAGAGATTGCATTAAATTACTATACTATGTTGCTCTGGTATAACTTCCAACATTCCTTGTTTTCAAATTAAAAAGCCTTTGTAGCAGAATTTTCTGGTAAGTTTCTAATTTACAATACTATTGCTGAAGCTAAAAGAAACTTGATATCACTTTAAATGAGCTTTGAGAAATAATTCACTATTTTTATAGTTTAATTTAAAAAGAAAGCCTACAAAACAGGCTGAAATTGCAATGCTTTATACTTCTAATTCCACAAAGCCCTTTTCAAAGAGATTTGCAAAGTTCTCTGAATCACTCTAAAATAAATCATGTATAACAATTTCAAGAATCTTATTATATAAATTGATTAATGCTACTAAGAGAACTAAGTGAAACAGTTCCTCACATAACAACCTAGAGGGAGTCAAATTTCCAATAGCAATATGAGATAGCAACCTCAAATACAATACCTCTATTTCTAAAAAACCTTAGCCAATTCTGAAAAAATCCCTGAAAATTAATTAAACTTAACTAAACTACTCTGCAACTATTTCTTAGCCTGCATTTAGACTGCCAAATGTGGCAATTTACTAATAGCAGATAGAGATAAAGTCAAGGATATGCCAGATGCTGATGACCTCAATGATAACAATGATGATAAATTTTTGTTTGCAAGTAAAATATAATGCTGATTATTCTTAGATTGCAGTAGTAAAGAAAACAAAGGAGCTTTGTAGCAAAAAAGGTGTGCCTCTTATATAGAAAACTAAGTTACTTTATATAGGACTGCTTTAAACAAAATGCCCTAAGCCATGCTATTTAAATCATCAATGGAGATGAGTTTGAGTTCTAGTATGCAAAAAATAAGATAGCAATTTAGTAGACTTCAAAGATGCACTGAATTATAGTATTAAGTCTTTGCACTAAATACTTACTTATATACACTAGTACTTCTTCTAGATACCTGCACTGTATATCTTTCCTTCTAAACTTCCCAATTCTTTTTCCTACACACTTTTCTTCTTCCAAACTCTGAGCTTATTCTGATATTTGTTAATAGCAGTACTACTAACAACTTTATTAATGAAGCTTAAGCCTTAGACACAGAACTCCTCTTTATATGACTTTCTAACCTCATTTAACTTTGTTTTTTTGATGTTAGTAACAAAGTTATGCAAGAGCTTCCTCCTCATCTTAGGACTTCTCTGGCTCTATAATATCAATTTCAGAATTAACTAGTACTACTTAAAAATGACTCTTAGTTGAAACTCCTCTCCTTTCCTCTTCTTAATTAACTTCCATGTTCCTAATCCTAGAGCAATTCTTGATAGCCCTGAAAGAGCTCCAGTAACTACAGGACAATTATATTCTAACTCTGCTAGATTATTTGTCATCAATGTCATTTTCTAATTTACTAGCAAAATATACTCAGCCTTCATTAACAGCAATACTACTAAAACATTTATCAACTATAATCTAGCACTGCTAGACAAGAGCCTAGTTAAGCTCATTAATATCCAGCTCATCAATAGCCAATCTACCTCCTCTGGACTCATTACATGATATTATAAAAACAAACTCATGCTTGCAAAATGAGTTAAGCTTCTTTGTTAATCTTTATCTGACTTAGCTTTATTTTACTATTTCCATTACTTCAAAATTACTCTGGCTCCAGATTATAAACTCTGACATTGACTAAAAGACTATAAGCATAACATTTAACACTGAAAAAGCATAACTAGCCACCACCATATTTCTTAGGTCATGGCATAACCTGACTATTAAGAACAAGCCTGACTATAATTAACCTCAACTACAAATGACCCAAACTTAGGCCATCCCTCTTTTCTGTAACTCAGAAGGGAAAAGTAAAGATACTATTACAACAAAAAACAATACAACCCAAACTTCACTTAGGCATTCACTCACTCTACCTCCAACATTCTTATCCAACATTTCTCAGAACAAGTATAAAAGTCACTTATGACTTTAGGCAAAATTCTTTAGCTTGCTCCTATTTTTGACAAGTTCCAAATGATTAAACATAATAGCTAGAAAACCTAACATCCACTTCATTAACACTATATCATTTGCATAACTTGTCCAATCAGGAGCTGAGGCTTATCAATTTCACATTACTCCCAGTCTCCTTAAGGAATACCTTTGATCTAACTAATCAAAAACAGAAAAATAAATTTTGCAAGAGGTCATCTCCTTAAAATATGATGAATTTACTAATGTCTTCTCCAAAGGCAGCACTAAGAAATTACTCCTCCATTATCACTATAACCACCAAATCAAGCTAGAAGAGGAAAAGACACTACTCTTTAAAAAAATGTATAATATGTCAGAGGTAGAACTCTAAGCCCTAAAAAAATACTTCAATGACATGCTTAAAAAAGGATTTATATAACCCTCAGCCTCTTTTATAAGCACCCTCATTCTTTTTACCAAGAAGAAAGATAGCTCTCTCTAACTTTACATTAACTACCATGAATTGAACCAAGTCATTAAAAAGAACTGCTATTTCCTCTCTCTCATTGGTGACCTTATCAATTGCCTTCACAGTGCTAAAGTCTACATGAAAATCAATCTCCAATCCAGATATAACAATATCTGAATAGCCCTGAGATACAAATAGAAGATAATATTTAAAATGTAGTATAATCTCTTTGAGTATCTCATTATGCCATTTGGAATGACTAACTCCTTTGCCATATTTCAATAATTCATAAATAACATCTTTCGTAATATAAACAATGCTTTTGTTATTGTATACTTATACAATAGCCTGATCTTCTCTGACTTACTTATAGAAGCACCAAGAGCATTTTCAATGCATCTTAGAATGACTCTAGAAATATAATTTACTAATGCAAAATCAGATTATTTGGATTAGTTTGAATAGAGACAATCATAAATGAACCAGCTTTCACTAAGTTTTGGGGCTAAATTACACTTTACAAAGTACTTTTATAAAATATATAGGTGGATAATAGAGTTTATTGATTTTTCAGTTAATGCAACCTTAGTCACACTAAAAAAAGGTCCAAAATGCATATCAAACTATTAACCTAAAGTATACTATTGCCTTGGGCCTAAGATATCCACTCCCTGGGAACTCTAAGCACAAGCAATTAGCAACCTGCTAAATATCACAAAATCCCCCTCTATTTATTTTATTTTCCCTTCTTGTGATGCATAACATTTTTCAGTTATTCTGAGTCATTTTATGGCTATTGGGCCTCTATCTTCTGGTTCCAAGGGACTTGTTATAAATTTTCCTGGCTAAGAGAGAGTTCTCCAATGTTTTTAGTGCTCTAATTATGTAAATTGTTAATATCTCCCTTAGCCCACCACATCTTATCCAAGCACCACACAATTTCCAAATTGTGCACTACCATACCCATGCAATCGCTGATGTGTGCCACATAAACCACTGTCTCCGCCAAACATTCCATGAGCACTGTCAACAATCCCACCCCCAATGTGTGCCCCACCACCATCTGCTCGTATGCCTGCTCCAGTACACTCAGAACATCCATGCACTCAGCTGACACTACAGGTAATATGTGCATCCAAATTAGTCATGTGATCATGATCATGTGACTATGCTCAGGTTTCCAGAGATCAAGTAACTTATCTTAAGAAAAGCATTACACTTTGACAATAAAATGGGCATATCTCAGTAGAAATACATGTGAATCCTTATATATTAAATATTGTTTTGATTGCCTGATCAATATACACAGAATGAAAGTTGTTTGAAGACATTTCATAGTGAACTAATAGAGGAATCAGCAATTTGATGGAAAAAGCTAAATTTAGCTACTGAGGAAAATTGAGCAGGTGTTTTTAGAATGCTTATATCTCAATGGAAAGACTACCAAATTCTATTGTGTTTGGTATGGCTGGAAAGATCTGATTAATTTGCATCTAATAAAAAAAATTTGGAGGCATTTAAAAAAGAATTTGGAACACATCCGTCTAGCTTGTCCCTTCCTCAGTCACATGTTGCCCCTCCCCCCGCACCGCCACCTGCATCTTCACCGTCCCCATCTGCCCAGACGACATCCTCATCCTTGCCTCTGATGGCCTTAGTGACAACCTCTAGGACAAAGATGTTCTTGATGAAGTCCTCTGCTTTTGCTGCACCTGGGCCCACCCCGCAGACTCCCACCTCTGCAGAAGCACAATGGCCGGCATGCTCAGCAAAGCCCTGTGTTCCCACACATGCTCAGTCAGCAAGTGCAGAGGAAATGACACTTCCTTTGCTTGACACACATGTGAAGTTGGCAAGATCTTTACCAGCAGCAAAAGAGATGGTACATCTCTTTTCTTTTTTTCTTTCCACCTGGCTAACCCTTTCCCAGATATTTCTGTACTAGTGGCCATTGTGGCACCTCGTTAAACTTGTAGATTACACCTCATGGATATTTGTAAAGGAATCGCATTATACAATACAAATACACAGCTATTTTCATGTACAATTTCATACTTCCCACATTGTTACAGTCAATGCAAATCCATTCCAATTGTCACTCTGATTCATCACACCCCTCCCACTGACACTAATCTGATGCATTGACCCCACCGTCAACATGCTAAACATTCTCACCGATGATGCCATATCTACATTTGCAATCTGCATCTGGCAGCTGTGGTTCTCCAGACAATCCTGGTTATAATTCTGCCCACAATCAGCATTGATTATAGTCACATGATTGATTTGGGTGTGCATTAGATCAAAATACTGATAAGCTGATTTCTCAATACTTAGACCACTGATAAGGCTAATCTAATATGATTTGGAAAGAACTTTTTAAGGCAATTCTGGCTATGTCATTTGCCTACAGTTTTCAGCAGAAGTCTATGTTTATTCAGACTTTTTAATGATCAATAGCTTTGTCATGTCTCATAGTTTGAGACTAATGTATTAATGGATTTATTCATTTTGAAGCAAGAGTTTCTAGTTGAGTGAGAGGGTGAAAGAAAGGGAAGTGGATATATCATCTGCAGTTTTCTCCAGTATACTCTAGGGGTCATACTTGTAGAAGCACAAGTTAATCAGGGCACTCTGAATTTAATTCAGGAGAGATTCCTTGTCAAGCAGTAATATGGCATTAATCTGTTTGAGGAAAAGAAATATGTAGTAATTGAAGGCATTTTAATCTGCTTTAAAGGACTTTTTTAGGTATATATTGGGGTACTTGATAAGGGTGTTGGGTTTTGCACCAAGTTATTTGGATTAATAGTTGATGGTAAAGTCATTACTCAGACAGGGTCTTGGACCATTGAGCCTGTCTCTGATTAAGTTGCTTCATGGTGGTGAAGTATTGCAAGTTATTGTGGTTAGAGTAGACTTGGATGCAATGCTAGACTTCTTCAAGGTAGGCACACCATTGTTAGAATGCTTCTACTATTACAAAGAGCTCCTTATCATAGATGTTATAATTGAGCTTAGTGAGAATCATGGACTAGATGTAAAAGGCAATGGAGCACAAGTCCTTACTGTTGAAGTCCATTTGTAATAGTATACCAGTGATGGCATAGTCTGAAGTGTCACATTCAAGGATGATAAATAGTGCCAGATTGAAATATTGGAGGATGGGGGCAGAGGTGAACACTCTTTTTAGGAGTTGAAAAATGCTTTAACAATCAGAGTCTCAGTTCTAAGAGTGGTTCTCTTGAGTTAGGCAGTTAAGGCATTTAGTAATGCCAGAGTAGTTGTCAATAAACTGCCTGTAGAAGTCAGTGAAACCTAGGAAGGATTGTACTTCCTTGATATTCCATAGCCTTGGCTAAGAGGTTATTGCTTCAACTTTGGCCAGGTCCATTCAAACTCCATTGGAGGATACAATGACACTGAGGTATTCAACTTCAGTGGTGTGAAATGCATACTTTTTGGGTTTGGCATGCAGGTTGTACCTCTGGAGTCATTTCAAGATGTGTTAGACATGCTTTTAGTGCTTTGCAAGCAAGTCAGAGAAGATTAAGATGTTGTCCAGGTATACAATGATAAAAACATCATTTATGTCATGGAAAATGTCATTCATGAAGTATTGGAATGTGGCAGAAGAGTTAGTCATTGCAAAGGGCATGACAAAGTACTCAAAAAGACTATACTGCATTTTAAATACTGTCTTTCATTTATGTCTCAGAGCTATTTGGACATTGTTATATCCAGACTGGAGATCAATCTTCATATAAACTTTGGCACTATGGAGGCAGTTGATGAAATTGCTAATGAGCAGGAGGGAGTAGCAGTTCTTCCTAGTGATCTGGTTCAATCTGTGGTAGTCAATACAGAGCTGGAGGAATCTGTCTTTCTTCTTTGTAAAGAAAATGGAGGCACTTGTGGAAGAAGTTGAGAGTCATATGAATCCTTTTTTGAGCATGTTGTTGAGGTATTCCTTTAGGGCCTGGAGTTCTATCTCTAACATGTTATAGATCTTCCTAAAAGGAGGTGTCTTACCATCTTCCAATTTGATTTGGCAATTGTAGTAGCAATGTGAGGGTAGTTCTTTGGAAATTGAGAGAGATTGTGGCAGCAAATCATGTCTCTTTAGTGTCAAATGTCAGACTCATGGCCTTCCAGTTGATGTTAGGGTTCATAGTCCAAAGCCAAAGTAATTCTAAAATAATGGAGGTGGCAGGATGTAACTGGGTCAGGTAGAAATTGACAGGAAAATTTAGCCCATTGGCAAGCATGAGTTCATCTTCATAATGTCATGTAATGGGTTTGAAGGAGGTGGGTTAACCATTGATGAGTTAAACCTCAGTGTGTTTTTCCAGGTCCCCACCTAGCACTGCTAGATTATGGCTAGCAAATGTTCTGGTAGCACTACTATTGATCAAGGCTGAGTAAGTTTCACTAGTGAAGCAGAATATGACATCAATAACAAATAATTTAGTGGACCTGAAGTGCAGTCATCTTATAGTTTCTGGAGCTCTTTTGAGGCTATTAAAAGCTGACTTGGAGTTAGAAACATAGAAGTTGACTGAGAGATAAGAGGAGGATTGGTTCTAGCTGAAAGTCATTTTCAAGTAATACCAATGGATCTTAAGATTAACATCACAGAGCCATGGAAGTCTTAGAACAAGGAGAAGACTCTTGTGCAATTTTGTTACCAATATCTAAAGTTCTTTACCAGTTCCATCTTCAAAAGTTAATGAGACATAAGAGCAGTTGGTAATGTTTCCTGCAGGGGAGACTTTGCCATTGAAGAGGCAGAGCTAGATGGGGTTAGGAAGGTACCTGTAACTAAAGCCCAGGCTTCATTGACAAAATTATTGATAGCACCACTATTAATCAGTGTTAAAACAAGTTCAGAAGTTTAAGAAATGGAGGTGTAGAGGAGGAAGAGTTGGGAAGCTTAAGAGGAGAGGTATATCATGCAAGTGTCTGAGGCAAGTACTAGTGCATGTAAGTGAGTGTCTAGTGTAAACACTTTGGAGTGGTACTATAATTCAGCATGTCTTTGGGGTCTGCTAAATTGCTGGCTTATTTTTTGCATACTGGAACGTGAACTCATCTATGTCAATGATCCAAGTTGCAGGGCTCAAAGCACTCTGTTCAAAACAGTTCTGTACATAGTGACCCAATTTTCTACATAATAGGCATACACCTTTTTTCTGTGTAAGTTTCTTAGTTTTCTCCAGTACCATGATTTAGGAGTGGCTGGTGTTGTATTCCACTTGTAGGAGTTCACCATCACTAGAATCATCAGGGTCATCAGTGTCCAGTATGCTCTCATATTCATCTCCATTGGCCACTAGCAGTTTGCTGCATTTAGCAGCCTGAAAGAGGGCCAGGAGGTGATTCTGGAGTGATTCTGTTGGGTTTTGTTAATTGTTGGAGTTTTTTTCTGGGTTGGCAGGATTTTCTTGAGTACAGGGATACAGATTTTGAGGTTGCCATTGGGTGTTGCTATTGGGGGTTGGGCCTCCTCCTAGTTATCACATGAGGGGCTGTCCCACTTAGTCTTCCCAGTGGCATTGGTCAATCTGAGTAATAAGGCTCTTGAGGCCATCATAAGTTATTTGCTTCAAGGCAATTCAGAGAATCTTGCAGATACATTCAAAGAAGGCCTCATGAAGCTGGAAATATAAAGCATTGTAGTTCCAGCCCATCTTGTAGGCCTTCTTTTTGAACTGCATCACAAAGGTTGTAAAACATTCTTCAGGACTCATTCAGAGTGATACTAGGTTTCTTTTGGCTTCAGCAATAGTATTATAGACTCTGAACTTACCAGAAAATTCAGTCATAAAGGCCTGCCAATCTGAAAATAGAGGATGTTGAGGATTGTATCAAAACAGGGCAGTGCAGTGGTTCAGGGCAATCCCTTAAAGATTGAACAAGGCAAAGGCCACTTAGACTCTGTCAAAGACATATATGTAGAGTTTACCTTGGAAGGTGTTCAAGCACTGCATGAGGAAGATTTATCACTTCTGGGAGTAACAATTACTGAATGGCTCTGGTTTTTGAATGTCCAGATGCCCTTCTCTTGCAAGTGCATCACAGACTTCTCCCTGGTCCCTGCCCCCAATTGGTAGTCCATCCAAGTTGTAATAGTTATTTCCAGGACCTCTTGGAGTGGTGGTGGTGGTGGGCTGCCCCAGGCTCCATAGAAAAGCCTGGGCCCTTCAAGAGAACTTTGACCTGGAGATTCAAAGCTCACAAAGAATTTCATTATGCTACCAGTTGTAGGTTTTTAATCATTACTGCTGCCAAGGCAAGGAGTTCCTCCTAGTTTCAGATAGGTTCCATTATTCAGAGAGCTGTGTGGGGGCTATGATGGCATAAACAGTTAAGGGTCCCATAGGCAGGAGTTGTGAGTATGCAGAGGTGGTGTGGGGCAGATATTCATAACCTTGGGGTAGTGCTGGAGCAGCCATAAAGGGGCCAGTGTGGGCTGGCACTGAGGCAGGCCAAGGGGCTGGAGGCATCACTGGGGGTTCTCCAATGTAGAGCTGACTGAGAAGGCCAGATATGAATTGAGGGGCCAATGTGCACTTATAAGAAATAGAGGAGATAATAAAACTATGTAGGAGGTGGAGATTATGGAAAAGGAGGTAAGGGAAACCAGGAAACCAGAGAAGGAGTATAATAGATGAAGCAGAAGTCAGTAAGATAGAAAAATAGAGTTGAAATAGAGAGGCAGAGTTGAGATAGAAATAAGAATTGGGTAAAAAGAGGAAAGGGAATTGGAAAAGGAGGTAGAGGAAATAGAAAGAGATAGATGGAAAGTAAAATGGGAAGGAGAAGAGATAATAAAACAATAATGTGTAATTGAGAGGGGAAAGACTAAAGAAATCAGAAGTTGGAACTAAGTCAAGTTAAGAGAATCAGAGAAAAAAGAAATTAGGAGAGAGAGAGATAAAGATAGATGCAATAGACAAGATGAGGTAGAGACAAAATATGATTGATAGAGTAAATATATGGAGGAGATTAAGAGTGGATAAAAAACCTAGAGAAGTGTGGGCAAAGCAATATCAAGACTATTATACTGACTATAGGGCTACTCCCTAAGTAACTGCAGAATGTCTTGGTGCAATCAGGTGATGGAACAATTACACAGGAGTTAGGATAGAGCAATCTTATAGAGCAGTATTTGTCTAGTGTTGGGAGTAATCTGGCTTTATTAGGAGAGCTGAGCATATTTAGGTTATCAAGGAGTAGTGGCTTC
>QLON01007166.1:0-14146 GCA_003313675.1 Termitomyces heimii
GAACATTGTTTCCTGCATCCAGTGTTTTTCGAAATAGATTTTATGTAATACTTGAGAAAAACAATTTAGAAATTACATAACGTGTTTCTAACAGGTTTTTCTCAAGAAACCCCAAGGATTTCCCGAAGTGCCATAAGGATATTTCTCCGAAATCCGAAGGTTTCACCAAGCACGATATTGGCCTGTGCGTATTAGGAGTGATGGATCTAGAGAAGCACTGATGTTATTGTCGTAAAGCAGCTTTTTGACTGTAGAATAAACCTGGTGGACACTGAAACATGCATTCGAGTCATGATGTTGATAGGGAAACATGATGCTAAGCAAAGGATACTACTACGTGTTTGAGAACCTTTTGGGGTTGTTCTGGGACTGATTTTGTTTTCACCCCGGCCTCGTTGTCAGACCGTGAATCTCATCTGTTCGATCAACTCCGCTAGTGCCGATAATGTCCAGCCTAAATGATGTTTAAAAGTATGCACACTCAAAATTGGAGATCATCAGACTGGACAGCACTTCTTAGGTCCATCTATAACGGAGGAAGATCTTGTATCCTCCATTTGATGGCATCATTTTGGCCTGACACAAATTAAAATATTGTAAGTGCCTTAAAGGGGAGCTGGAAGCCACACAGAAAAATGCAGCGGAAATCCAAATCCTTCAGAGCCTTCAATGAGCATGATGAGCGAAGTTCTCTAGTACCGTGCAAATATACTTTGCCTACGTCTCCATTTGCTTCTACGTTACCGACAACACATTTAATGACGAGCTCATATTTATCCTTTCGTTTTTTGAATCTTCACATTGATCACGTTTACTCCGCTTACTCGGGAAGCAGGGCAATGGGTAACTCAGAGTCGAATAAAACTGTTGTGCCGCAAGTCGACTAGCGGATTACGAATGGCTCTTTCAAATGTGTTGGCACGAGTCCGACTCGCCGCATGAAATTAACGTACTCCAGATAAGGTAGTGTCGACTGGTGGAGAACTTGATCTCCGAGGGGTACGATTCCAAACGTGATTCTTTGGGTCAAAATTTGTTTGTGAGTGTAAATTTGAAACAGGTGAATGGGGGGAATCAAACGTGAGTTCTGAAAATAACCATATACTTAACCATATACTCATATACCATGCTGTGTACTCGGTGATGACCCGCGGCTTCATCAGGCGACTTAACTTAGTGTGATTTATGACAAACGAGGTGCAAAAAGAGGAAGAAGAAAATAAAGCCCCGCATGATTACAACGCCGCATGCGCATATATCGAATATAAGATTACCCCAGGACTTTGAGGTCGAGATCCGATGGGGTTTGAAGAAATTCGACGTCGTACTGGAGTCAATTGAGGCGGTCGGATAGTCGTGAAAGAGGCAAATTGTGTAATCGCGAGCGTCATGGTTCAAAGTTCAGGGATCCAAGTCCTGGATTTCGCCGTTAGACATTTGAGGTTTGAAAAATGCGTCTCCAATCCCATCATTCTCAGGATTCCAACTTGACTCTCCGTCCAACCTCACCCGCAGCTGGGTAAGCCGGTACCGCCTGCATGGATGATATAAGTATTCGTTGAGGCAACAAAGGGCGTTATTGCCATGCACGTTTTTGCAAGATTTAGGCCAGTCTAAGGGGACTATCAGAGATACACTTATCTAAATTATACTGATCCAGTCCCTCTAGATCCAAAGTTCGTCCAACTTGCGGGTGTCTGAAGCGCTGGTTGACCTTTTAGCACTACCTTCATCGTAACCTAGTACATCTGTTCGTTTTCCGCGTTAATTCTCCTTCCTTTCCCTTTTTCCCTGTCCATCGTACTCCTCTTGAACTTCCCTCAATGCGATCCTCTGGACTTCCTAATCCACTGAATACAGCTGAAAAATACATGCACCCCCTTGGCCAAAGACAAGTCAACCAAAAGATGCGAGATTTTCAATCGTTCTTGTCCCCGCGGTGCTGAAGGATTCCGCTAAGGTCATTGCGACCAGTTTCTCTATTTCGGTGGACGGAGAATGAGAAGAGCCCACGATGACAAAAAAAAAGATGGAGAGAAAGTGAAAGACAAAAGGAATACTAGGAAATGTATTGCGTTGAGAAATACTAGAGTTGAAGATGGTGGCGTATTCATTATCTTGTCAAGAGAGTGGAGAAATGCGAGTAAGGGGCTCGGGGTCCTGTTCATGCTCGTTTTCAATCTATCTCCAGTAGGTTTTTTTTTACAACTCATCGTTTTCTGTGAAACTCGGGGAATGGAAGATGCCGGCCTGAAAGTTTGATAGGTTCGGCGACATGAATATCCATGTGGTGATTGTAGAGTAGATGTGAGTGGAATCCTCTCATACCTTTCGCTCAATCACTGTCCTGCCCTAGTTCTTGCATTTGAATTCGACTGAATCCAGGTTTCCATCCACTATATATATCGGAAAGCATGACACGAGATCATAATGATACACGCGCTTCACTTTCGATAATCTATCAAGCACAACGATACCTATCCTGGAATCTCTCTATTCCTTTTCTGTATATTCATGTCCTTGGTGCCGCGGATCGTGGCCCTGTCCGTAATCGATTCTTGATGGGTATACCAAGTCACAAGCGGCCCGATGTGAGTATTTTGTGCCATATTTGGGTTCTGGATCATGATGGCGACTGACCACCCCTTTTCTGGTTCTCAATGCTTATGCTCGATGTTAATTCTTTCTCCATCAATTCATATCGCATACATTTGTCGGCTTTCACGGTGAACTACCATGACGGCGAATACGCATCGGGCAAGATTTTCTATTGACTGTTGAGAACTATTGAACAGTTTTTTCCTTCATGACGATCTGCCTATCTTTACAACCGACACCTCGGACCACCAAGAATTTTTCAGTCTCAACTAATCTTTACATTCATGTCTACTGGTTCAACTTCTCATTGCAGACTGGAAATAGAACGAAACATACCGATTTTCTGATAGAATGTTACACTACGTACCCACTGCTACGACCTCATGACAGACATACGGAAGGAGAAAAGCTTGGAATTTCCCACCTAGATCGGGATAAATAAAAAACCATCTGGAGTAAGTGGGCATCTCATTGCTCAACGAACTCTTTTGTGTTCGGTATGGCTCAGACTGTTGCAAACTCTAAAGCGTACCCTGCTTTGATTGAGGTATGTTAAGTTGCATATTTGTCTGATCAACGCATTGAGAAGCTTGAACAGGTCGATCCCTTTGTGTGAGTTGCATTACCTAACCACTGGCTTTGCCCGACTTATTGGGCAAAGTGAAGTCCCGCAGACGAGCAAAAGGTTTGAGGATGCTTCTGCAGCTTATTATTCTAAATTCATCAATCAGTCTTATATAGGGTCTCCATAACCGTTGGCAGTATGCCGCCTGTTCTACGGACACTTTTCTACCCTAACGTGTCTGTCAAGCCCGGATATTCCTGCATACGTTACTGTGAATCCCGGAGAAGTAAGCTCGATCCCTCCTCGTTCAAGGCACCATTTCTCAAAAGTCAAACCTTTATGCAGATCTTCAAGATTCAATGTGTCGGTAAATGTTGCCTCAAACATTTTTCTTTTTGCACCAGCATTGGTATCATCATCCCGCAGATTGGACTGGAGGTCAAATCGGTAACAATGACTGTGCGTCTTCCTCGTTGCTTTTTCGTAATCCTTGACATTCAGTTTTGCAGACGCCGATGATGTGAAGAATGTCGACCTGCATAAAGTCCATAATCTCTCTGGGCCAATTGGGGTAGAAGGTGCTGAACCAGGAGACTGCCTCGTCATCGAAATTCTTGACGGTAAGTGTCTCTTGGAGACAGGATAGTGCCCGCTTGAGAATTTGGGCTAGTCAATTACTTCGAAAAAATGCCATGGGGATACACTGGCATTTTTGAACTTGAGAACGGTGGCGGCCTCTTCGGTGAGCCTCCATTGCAGAGCCCTATCTCAGTGTTTCTAAACTGTAACCAACGTATAGCCACGGAATTCGATAGCAAAGCTGCCAAGGCTATATGGGACCTGGAAGGTGTCTATGCCACCTCAAGGCATATCCCTGGCGTACGCTTCGCCGGCATCACACACCCCGGAATAATCGGGACTGCACCCTCTGCTGAGCTACTCGCCAAGTGGAATGAACGTGAAACAGGATTAGTTGCACATATTCCTCAATCTGTCCCCCCTGTCGCGTATCTTCCTGATCCTCAGGGAGTATACATTGGCCAGGATATTTCCGAGGAGTTGAGGGCTAAAATTGCATTGGAGGGTGCGAGAACAGTTCCTGGACGTGAGCATGGGGGTAACTGTGATGTATGTTGGGTATTTTCTTGTTTTATCAATTTAAGTCATCGCTTAAGCCTCGCGTGTAGATCAAAAACCTTTCGAAGTATGCATAGGTTCGTTGTTTATAGACTAATATTCTCAAATATTGCCCAGGGGTTCGAGGGTTTACCTGCCGGTCTTCGTCCCGGGAGCTAATTTCTCCGTTGGAGACCTGCATTTTTCGCAGGGTGATGTAGGGTTTTCTCATGCGCCGTTTGGACCAATCTTTTGACACTATTTATTTTGCAGGGAGAAATGGCATTTTGTGGAGCCATAGAAATGGCCGGTATCGTAACGTTAAGGACCAGCATCATCAAGGGCGGTATCGAAAAGTTCGGACTGATGAATCCTATATTTTTGGTATAGTACTATAATCGCACAACGTTGCTACACACCGCCTGAGATGCTTCAGCCCTCTCCAGTCGACCCGCAATACGCCCAACAGGTTGTATTCGAGGGAATCAGTGTTGACGTTCACGGAGATGGAAAACAGTACAGCATGGATGCAACAGTTGCCTATAAACAGGCTGCACTAAATGCTATTACTTACCTTGGCAAGGTAAGCCGATCGAAGATCAAGCTGATAGACGGACTGCTGATAACTCTATTATGTAGATTGGCTACAGTAAGATCGTTTCACACCTCATATTTCACGAAATGAAATGTGACATTTCTTCTAGCACAAGAACAAGCCTATCTGCTCCTTTCAGCAGCACCCATTGAGAGTCACGTTGGTGCTGTCGTTGACTCACCGAACGCCTGTGTAACGATAGGCATACCCACCGCCATTTTCGATCAGGTTCGGTTTATTCCTGTTGCTTTCTAAACGCTAACCGTGGTACCACATCAGGACATTTTGCCTAAACCTGAAGGTTTGACGAAGCGCAATTTTGGCCAGTGTGCTATGAGAAGCGATCTAGTCACCTAGATCAATTATGGATCAGTTGTTGATCTCAATATAATTGGTATTGATAACGATGAAGGAACTTGCTACAATATGTACAATCTGTACAAAACATAGTGTGAACCTTTGAATATCAAACGCATATCTCGTGATAGTGATGCGGCCGTGCGCTAAGCAAAGGACACCACCTTCTTACGTGTTTGAGAGCCTTCTGGGGCGATGGTCGCTTGACTTTCACTACCGTCCGAATTGAAACTGGGTGTCTGATCGTGTCGTTTCCTGAGTTTGGCCTTTTCTCTCTTATGGTGAGCTTTTTGTGCAACGAGTAGAGCCTTCGTTTCTTTCTACCATAGTTATGACAAGTTAGCAACGTGGTGGGAAGATATGGAAACGGAATTTGTTCATAGTTGTGACTCGTAACACTGACCAGTTTCATTTTTGATACTGATAATTTGAGGTTGTGATCAACTCGGCCAGGATGCCCAGCCTAGGTGAGATTGAATGTATGAGCATTCGTTGTATCTCGAGTTACGGACACCATCGATTCAAAGGCGCGCGCTCACAACTCACTTGTATTTGATGATTCTTTGCAGTTTTACTCGACGCTTTCTCTTCTTGAGCTCCTGATATAGCAGCTGCAAGCTCTAAAACAGCCTGTATGGGATCACCATCATATCGAAAGTATTGAGAACAAAACCAAAACAAAACATACACACACACATTTTGGTTTAGAAATTGTTTGCGTTGCTTCCCCTTTCCAGTTGTGGGAGCTCTGCATTTCTTCTGTGTGGTTGTTCGATTTTTGACCATCAGAGGGACATATGAGAGGTCTCTTGCGGACTACCTACAAGCGACTCGTGAGTGGTTCTCTGCTTACATAATCCAAGTTTGAAATGATGATACCCTCTCTTCGATCACCTTCCCAAAAGAGTCTTTTTGCGCTCGTTTATATGGAGTAAGCGCGATGGGTCTCAAGCACATCGCAACACGTATGGTGCGCTCAAATCGCTCCATAGTCGTCTAGCATCATTTGTACGTTGTACGTGAGCAATAGCTCCGAGTGACGTTTATGCGACCATCATGCAGTTGTCATCTACATCTTTTCTCATTAAACCTGCCAAGTCGGTCTGTGCTGTTCTTTCCTGGTCATCTCAATGGCGGGAATACGATCCGAGCGATGTCTTGAATGCCTGCATTTGTAAAGACTGCTACTATTTCCAATTATGTGATTTGATCCAACGTTTGCAGGGTGTCCATACACCAATTGTTTTCGTTCCTCCCCTGTAAACACTGCAAAAGTGTTAGGTGTATATCCTTCCGAACTGCCCACTTGATTCAATTTGATTGGATTGTTTCTTAGACGATCAACAACCGTCAGAGTCAAGTGTATATAAACGCTCAGACTCTAGCAGCAGGGATCTCTCATTCTCTTCTTATACCGTCAACTCACCGAATTCTCGTACAAGCCTGCAAAAATGTGTCGGATCCGCCAGTAAATGGATTATCTTTTCTCAAACATCCACGCCATTCATCCTTCTCCATAGGGTCGCTAATTGCTATCGCCGCTGTGGACATGTTGTTCAGCTCGTAAGTAAAACACAGCAGTATAAGTTAACATCTTTCTCATTGTAGGAATTCTTTTTCTAGCCTGACACAATGGTATCAAACACAAACTTGAATCAAGAGCTTGAAACGTTGACCAATTTCTCGATCTTCAAGGTTGCTTGCACCAGCCGCTATTGCAAGTTTAGTCCCTATCATCCTCGAAACTGCCAACCTCCTGCATGTACCCGTACGTGCGCGCAATAGTGTGTTTAGCCCTCTTCGCACGCACTCTGAATACTAATGTTTCTGTTGCTTTCTATCTGCTTTTTGCCGTGCCTCGTTGTCCTGACTCCCATCAATGCTTGTTATTGTGCCTCCAACACAGCCGTTTGTTCCCCGAACAATACTGTACGATTCCCCCATCATTAAGGAGATCATTTTGACAAACTTTTGGAATCTTTAGCCCCGCACATTGACGGCCTTTGCCCGCGCTGCGCAGCAGCGGCCGGAACATACGCACGCTACTAGCAATGCCTCCGAAATTATCCACCTATATCTACAATGTAGACAGTTCATTAGATGCATTATTAAACATTGAGTCATAGCTTCGAACTTCCCCGTTTATGAAGCTGCGTGTGCTTGCATTTGTGCGCCACGGCGTGACAGTGACAACGAATGTCTGGTGGAAGCCCAGAATCTGCTTCTAGCTATACCGAAGAAATAGTTTGAATGTTGCATGATAGACAAACACAGCAATACCGTAAGGAGTACTTGATCTATTTTAGGATGCTTAGTATTCATGTGTTTCTTTGGGGGCACTCCGACAGAAGTATCCACAATTCACCGATTTCTGATGGAAAAGTCTTTAAACAAAGGGAAGTGTATTTTCCTACAGGAAAAGCTGGGCAAGAAATAGATGACAGATTCCTTTTCCCACCAGGAACAAGTACTGACTTCAGCAGTGCTTGGAATTTGAGCACCAAGAAATGGCACTGAGTTATGGGTAAAGAATATCTATTAAGACCACACTACGCGCTCGTTCTGCAGATCTGACGAGCAGTACTATGGCTATTGTGACTTCGCACAACCCAAAATCGCACTTGAGAGCCTGAAGGTTGAAACAAGATTCTACTGGTAAGACAACCTCAAAGTCGATAAACTTGATTTAATTCGCCATAGCCTCCTGCCGATAAGTACCATCCGCAGCTACTTTAAGCTCCCATTGACTCTCCAATATAACTTTATCCTTCGCCTTGACACTTGTCTTCCACGCGAATTTTCCCTCTTTCTCACCTCCATTCCCGTCGACCTGCTTTTCCCATGAAACTATCCCAACGTTCTGACCATCCTTGAGTACAGCGATTTGCTCTCCATACTTCGAATCTTCCAGACCTTCTGGTTTGCGCAGGATGACCCTGGCACGCTTGTCGTCTACTGTCGGAACCGCATCGCGCACGACATCAGAAAGCCCGAAACCATGCTTGTTGTCTGCAATGCTTGTTGCTGAGACACCAATGCGTTGGTTTGGGCAGAGAAGACAGTTCCTCCGCTCCCATATAGATTACTCTAAAACGAATGCTGCTGCATGTCACGTTTCTCTCCAAATATACTTGTCCCTGAACCAAAGAAAACTCTAGGTCGAAGTTTAATTGGTATAAGTGGTGAATAGTTTTAGCGACAGTGTCGAAGGACATAGTACTCAGCGTCAGTGAAGCATTAGTCCAGTTGTCACCTGTGCTTTGGACTACCCGTGCGCGGTAATGAAGTGCTACAGCGGAGGATGGTTTCCCGTTTTCGGTTTTCGTGTGCAACTCATATGTCGGTGTCCAGAAAACATTGCTCACAACTAGTAAATGAACATGTTCAGTAAGCAACGTAATTTTGAAGAACAATTAAGCATCTATACTGTACGTTAGCTTGAGATGAACAGTGCTAGAATTGTCCGTGCCTGTAATGATGGTAACTTCGCCTCGAACATCTCCTTTCTTTGAGACGCCCTTTTCAGTCTCTCGCTCGGTTTGACGATCAATGGCAATAACCTTTTCTTCAAGCTCAGCTATCTATGAATGTCCATCAATGTTAATGTATATGAAGGGAATTAAGGATCTTACACTGTTTACATTCTTACAACCCTGCTCGACAAAGCTTCCAGGAAAGCGGTCATTTGGGTAGGTTGAACGTGTCCACCAGACAGTGTCTTAGCATAGTTCATAAGGAGCTCAGCCTCGTGCTCTCTGACGTGCTTTTCACTCTCAAGAGCATGCTTCTTCACTTGAACCAAGCGGATTATCTCTGAAGGACTGTCGGATGCGTAAGAGGTGTCTTTGTCGACACCAATGGTACAGACGACATTCTATAGACGAGCTTCTCCGAGGCCAGAGACACGAACCGAATGTGTGTCAAGAGAACCAGAAAGTCCTCTGATATTGACTTTGGTCTGACCAGCCTTCACGTATAAATCGATGAGCGCTGAAGAATCATGGAAGCCGCTCGACCCCATCTTGAGATTAAAAGAGAACTGTCGAGTAACTTCTGCCTTGGATGAATTAAAATCGGTCACTGATTTGAGAGTGTCGTCAGCTACACTGAATCTGACCTAGGAATATTCGACATGACGGTCAAAGACGGTAGACAACATACAATGGCGATTGCCTTTATACATTGACAAATGGCGGTTCCGTCACCGCGACAGAAGTCATTGTGCTCGGGCTGTAACGTTTTTGCCTAAATGGAACACGTCGGAATTTCACACGACGAACCAGTTGGACTATCCTGTCCCATTAGAACAAACGACGTTACTATCTGTGACTTAATTCGGTCGCTAGGTTTCGTTGTTTTTTTTTGAGTGGTCGATTTCGAATCATACAGACATGCCCGAAGTATGAAGAACATAGACATATACTAAGGAAGGTAGATGTAGAACTGGAATTAGGAAAGCTGCTAGGAACAAAGGAAGGACTCGAGGCAATGGCGAAATTCTTGACCGAGACCGGAGCCTTCACCAAAACGGGCACAAAGCGGAAACGACAAACGAAACCGGAAGAGAATGACGAAGAAAATGAAGAAGAAGAAGAAAGATGGTGGCATAGGATGGAGGGAAATAGGGAGGAAGATTATGGGCTGGTAGAGGGAGAGGGGGAAGAATGGAGAGAAGACGAGACTAGGGGAGGGGGAGAGGATGAAGGAAGATGACGAAGAACCGGATGGAGAAGGACCAGACAAAGTCGAGAGAGGGTAAGGGCAAGACGAGGAATTACACACCACGGGAGGTTTCGACAACCCGCGTCCGCGACGATAAGGAAGTACATAGCTACCGAACGCATACACCCAACCACAAGACCTGAATCCACCGAAACACTCATGAACCCACCGAATCATTTCGCGATGTACCCTCGCCAATCACCAAAGCCACAAAAACTCTGCGAGGAAAGTTCCAATACCGAAAGCTAAATGAACAGCATATACGATTTAACGCTACCAACACACCTAAATGGAGTAGAGTACTTTAGATACCCTACCCCCGCCTCTTAGCCCTGTACTGTGGCTTGCCGGCGGTATAAGCCAATAACATTCATTCATTCATTCAATTTAGAATAATTTGAGTTTTCTGTATGGCGCGGGGTGTTGCGTGAGAAAAACTGGTATTTTTCCGAGTCCGAGAAGTTCTCGAGCCGACCCCTTGGGAGAGAGGTCGGAAACTCAAGCTAACTACAGGGAACTACTTTAAGTTTTGAGTAGAGATGATAGAATGTAGAGTAGAATGTAATGAAGCAGGGATGGTGGGTAGGGATGTGAAAGATACGATCTACGTAATGATCGCGAATCTAACGATAATGTGCGAGCGCAGTGTGAGACGACGAGTTCCACTGGCTACGTACGCAGATTTATAAGTAGTATGGGACAATGGAAGGGATACAAAACGAGTGGCCAGTGGCCAAAGCGTTGACGAGATAAAGAGATAAGTGAGATAAAAGGATAGAGAGGATAAGTACGTAAGACGAGATAAGATGAGATTGATTGAAACCCGAATTAACCCGGGCAACCCCCACCTTACACTTGCCCAATCCACCATTACGCAGAGTGGTCTAAGCTCTGGGCTGCCAGTCATTTCCGTAGCGGGGAACAAAACCGCTACACAGGCCCACATTAGGTGATTTATCACGACTTGAACTTTAACCCTAACCCTATTTCAAAAAGTCGTCGAGGAATTCAACCACGCATGAAGTAGCGCATGGTGCGATTCAAGGTTAGTTCCACCTGTGTCTTCTGCATTGCTTATAAACTCAGTCTTTCAAAAGAATCGTTGGTTTCTTGTAGAACTTATACCTCTTGGTCAAATCAATGTTCCGATTCTCGAGGGAAAACATATCTGGGCTGCTATAAAACAGAGTGTAGTCGACAATTTCGGTGACACTGGTTGGGGATCTGTTGGACTCTCTTTAACAGGTATGCCGTCTTCCATTGTGTTTAACGCGTCTCATTGTGCTGCAGTAAAATATTACTCGCCAACTACTAACATATGCATCATAAGGGTTGCGAGAGACCATTACAAGGTTGCCTGGGGATCCATCACTCTACTATCTTCTATCGAAGGAACGCGCTATATTCCTCATGTCATTCATGTTTCTGGTCCGCTTGCTGCCGATTGGTTTAAAAATTGCGTTAATAATTATATAGGTACTATTAAACACGCACAACTAGCGGCTATTGCTCATAACCGTGAGATTGTTGCTCGTTATCGAGCACAAGCAAAGTCACCAGGTCAGGGAAAAGCTATTTTCTCACTATTCTCTCTCATTCGAAATTGGTTTAGCTGCTTATCAGGATTCTTTTGAGTCTTACCTTGAAAGCTCCTCAGTCGAGATAGCTGCTCTGCATGATTGATACTCTTCAAGTTCCCTCAGTTTGTCGGTATGTCTTCATTTCATGAACTGTCTTATCGAGATCTGATCGTCGTGTTTGAAAGATCATTCGTGGTCTGATGACGAAAGGTACACCTGTTCCGCCAGTCTTCGTACCAGCTTGCTCCGCAACTGTATTTTCTTTCTGAATCTATATCAGTAAAGCTGCAGACGTTACAGAGCTGCAATTGAAAATAGCTTAGTCGCTTCTGGCAGCCGCTGCACTGCAAGTTAGTGATATAGTCAAAACCTGTAACTGCTTTGCAGATCCTTCCTTCTTGATCGGTTTTTGGATTTCTGATATCCTATCCTCAAATCCTAATAACTTCGGTTCGGATCAGAAGGTATCTGCATCGGCGTGCTGACCGATCTTTTATAGACTGTATCAATCATTGACAAGGATATGGTGTCACCGCAAATTTTTGTTCTTTGACAATGTTCTGATTTTGACAGTGTATCTATGCATCTTGAACCTCAAGCTCTGAAACGATTCGTTGATGAGACGAGTCTGGCAAAGGAGTGATCAAAGCACAGACTTCTGCATGATGTGAAACTATGACTCGAATGTGATGAAAGTCTCTGGTCCGAACATCTCGACAATTTGATCTGGAATTATTTCTTCCATCAAAATCTATCTGTAGAGGTAAGATAGGGAGGTTGTTTCGTTGCGCCAACTTGAACTTGGGGATTCCGGATCCTGCTGATCCATATCGCGATGACAATGGAGGCGGTCAAAGTCGACAGCCACTTGGCCACCTGAGATTGAAAGTGAAATCTTGGGATAACAGCTGATTAGCCCTCGACGATACCTATTTCTTGTCCGCCTTGTCCGCCTTGTCCGCCTTGGAACGCGGATGAAGGTAAATCTTAAAATATAGTCCTCATGGACCAGAATTTTTTGGGAAGAGAGAGGGCTTTATTTGCTTGGCGGATCGCATACCCATTCTACGTCATTCAATGTGGCTTTTCGAACGCATGCGTGGAACATCTACTTCACAACACTGCTCCTGACGGATCACAAGGTCATTACTTTTCGATGAAGTCTAGGGATATCGCTTTCGGGCCAATGTTCACTCAAATGGCAAAGGTCCTTCAATCCTTCCAATGTTAACTCAAACAATTTTGCAAGCAATGTTTCATCGTCGTATCGTGGTCCAGGTTTCCAGATTCTTAAATCGAACGGACACGCTTTTTGATCCCTACATATGAAGTCGACACGCAACACTTGCTTCAGCACTAGGTTGTCACACTTCCCATGCTACTCGGACATGATAACTATACTTGCATACCATGGATGTTGTAGCAAGTAAGGATATTCTTATCCTAAGATCAACAGAAAGTTAATATGAGCAAATATTTTAGCCGGCAAGGCCTGTGTGGCGCGTAGAAAATATTTCCGTCTTACTAAGAGTGTAAACTCTGGAGGTATTAGGTTGAACAGTTAATCAACTTATGCACTTTTAGACGACGAAAGTAGTTCTTTCGCATATTTGACAAGTATCGGATGATTGTTCATCCCAAAGCATATGCTCTTTTATTTAGTATAGGAATGTGGGACAACTTTTGTGAGGCCTTTCGGACATCACATGAATCGTTTGTGGCTCCTCAGCGTGGAGTTTTATCCTTACCCGGCTTCTCAATGGATGTCCATCTTGAACCTAGTACAAACGCTGTTGCCACTGTCAGTCACTGAAATCTGTAAGGTACTCAAATTCCATAAATCAGTGCGATGGATCACGCCAGGGCGTTCTATAGTAGAGACATCTTCTAAACAAAAGTTTCTGCATCTAGACTTAGTAACTTTCCGAAGGAATAAATTTATAATGCAATTGGCAGTATGTAAACCAACTAACAAGCTCATTTCCAGCCCAACCGAAGAGATCTACACATTATCTGCTAGATCGTCTTCATTCAAAATGTCGACTAAGCCCATACTTACCATCTCGGCCAGGTATATCTGGCAACTAGTTTTTCGACTACGACAATAGGGGAAACACAGGCAGGAATTGATTACGATGTTTTGTCACAATTCCATGACGAATCATCGTCCTATGTGATATTGTCCACACCATTAAAATCGATAGATCCTGGTCATACACCTCGACGACGTTCAACGAGAACCTTGCCTCGGAAGTTCGAGAGCTCGTTCAGTCAGGTTCAATCACGATTTAATCTGGCGTATCATATGGTCCCATTTCCGCCGGTGTACAATCCGGATATTCAACCAGCAGCGAGGTCAATAGCGTGCTCCAGAATACAACTAGGGAACAGTCAGAGGTAACTTCGACCTGGTCCATAAAAGAAACCCGCCAATGTAAGCATTTTTTATTCCGGTTATCAAGTTCTGAGAGATCGATCCATTTAATTCACTGCAGACACAATTGGCGCTCACAGCAGGGTAATTATTTACCAGCGCCATTTCTCTGGTCCTGGAATGGTCGTTGACGATTCGGCCTTTCGCACAACCTCCGATCTGCTTACCGCAGACGAGAT
>QLON01007173.1:0-47863 GCA_003313675.1 Termitomyces heimii
AGCAGAAACTGCAGCAGGTTTGATCAGTACTGAGCTCCCTCGGCTTCGCCAAACCTCTCCCCAGGTCATCGGGACTCACAATGGGACATTTCACTGCGATGAAGCTCTCGCAGTCTTTTTACTCCGCCAAACCAACAAATATCGTGATGCCGGTCTGTCTATTTACATCCAGTCTTTTTCATTCGCCTTCCCGACCCACTTTTTCTAGATCTGATACGAACTCGCGACCTCGCTGTCCTCGACACGTGCAATATCGTCGTCGATGTTGGCGCTGTGTACGATGAAAGCGCACAGCGTTTTGACCACCATCAACGCGGTTTTGACCAAGTCTTTGGTCACGGTTTTACTACAAAGTTGTCGTCAGCAGGCTTGGTTTACAAGTGAGTTGCACCATGAAAAATCGCGCAATCTCACATTCTACAGACATTTCGGCAAAGAAATCATTGCAAACACGACGCAACTCTCGATCGACGATGGAAATGTGGAAACATTGTGGCTCAAGCTGTATAGGGTATGCGGAAGTCGTTTTATGTCTTCAGAATAACAAATTCGTCTCCAGGAGTTTATTGAAGCGATCGACGCGATTGACAACGGCATTTCCCAATATCCTAATGATATCAAGCCAAGGTACCGAAGTCGAACCGATCTTTCCAGTCGTGTTGCCCACCTTAACCCTGCTTGGAATCAGCCTGCCGACCCGCAAACTTATGACGTACTCTGTCACTTTCACTATAATTATGCCTCCAGTTTTGATCATCCTCTTCTCAGGCACAATTTGCAAAAGCATCCAAACTCACTGGCGAAGAATTCCTGGGGCGATTGAATTACTATGCGAACACTTGGTTGCCTGCAAGGGATCTTCTCTTCGCATCTGTTACCAAGAGCAAAGTAACCATCGACTCAACTGGCAAAATCATCCTCTTTGAGCAATTTCTGCCTTGGAAGGTTTGTACATGTCACCTCCCAAAAAAACATTTATTGACTCCTTATGCTCAGGAACATCTGTTTGAACTAGAAGCTGACGAATCGTCCGGCATCGTCCCAGGAGAAGCTATCTACGTTGTTTACCCTGATGAGACGGCAAAAAATTGGCGTGTCCAAGCAGTCCCTGTCTCTCCTGAAAGTTTCGAGAGTAGGAAGGCGTTGCCGGAAGAATGGCGTGGGCTTAGGGATGAAGAGTTGTCAAAAGTATCTGGCATTCCTGGAGGCATTTTTGTACATGCCTCGGGTTTCATTGGGGGTAAGCGCTACGTATGTTATTATATACATGGGCGGCAGCTCACACATGGTTTGTAGGCAATAAAACCAAAGAGGGAGCGCTGGAAATAGCCAAGACTGCATTAAAAATGTAAAGTGATCGTTATGATCTCATTTTATCTCTGGAAGTAATTTCGTGTACAATTTCAATTGCGTCTTCTAATCAACCTCGTGGGATCTGGAGTCTCGCTTCGTCAGTACTCGGGAAAAGGCAGCCTTGGCTGAACAACGTGTAGTGTGTATGCCTCGAGGCGATGTCATAGACAATGAGGCTTCAATGGGATTTGCGTCACAACTCCTGTCGCTGTCTCCTGAACAGTACTTCAGTCAGTATGCCTCATGAAGGTACCGTCTTTAGTTCACCTGGCCCAACGCTCTCTCTTAGGAACCGACGTCGCCATCGTCAGGAGTTCCCAATGGATCGTCTGAAGATTTCTCAGCAGAAGCCATCTTCCAATAAATCCACATACCATCCGTTTTTGTTCACTTTAATGACGTGTTCTGCACTCGCTGAGCTGGGACTCACCGCGTTTCTGGTAAGCGCTGGAAATGAACATGGTACTTGGCCAAGCGAACGGTATCACGCGTTGTAAGTCGGCATCGGCAGCCATCTTGAGTGTGGATAACCCCGCTTCAGGTTGATATTGTTTGTTTTCAATGCGGCTTGGACTACTTTATTCTCGACTGCGTACGTTCTTTGGTTTTTTGACGGTGCAAGCCACTTTCTGGCCAACGTCGCGAGCTCCATCATCTGGCTGTTGGTGACGAGTGTTTTATGGGTAAGCCTCTCGATACGTTATTTTTGTTTCGAGTTGATTTTACCGAACAACTGTTAGGGGACTGCTGCAGGGGTGATGCACAACACGAGAAGCGGGGGAAATTGTGCAGGAAGCGCGACTATATCCAGGTGAGTCTAGAAGAGTCCCATCCTTTACCGAGGCCCAAACCATCGTAGATGTCGCCAGTCGTTGACGGTCGAGGCTTTAGGTTGGACAGAGTTCGGTCTTTGTGTTCTCACGATGACGGCCACATGTTTGTGGCTTGACGGAAGCAAGAAGAACCAAGTGAGTACTCTTGCGTTGCTCTGTAAGTTGTTCCCAAACAGTCTTGACGTCACTTCCATCAGATACAGCGTAATTACTATGTCGTGTGATAAACATTGTCTGTAGCCAATCTACTATGAATAGATGCGGGCCTGGGCCCCGGGGTATTCCGTGCTGAGCTTATCTGATCCGTGTGATCATATGTAGTGAATAGCCGCTGCCGGCATCCAGCAGAGACACTGAACTGCCCACATATGTAAAGGACTTTCTCACTTGGTTGGCAACCATCGATTCCGTCTTCTTTTCCTCTCTATATGGTATCGGCCACCCGAGACTCTGCTGGCTATCACCATCGTCGCTCTTCATGTGATGAGCTCCTTGCCACTACTACGCAACCTTCAAACGAGACCGACTCGGGATCTGAGGACGAATTTACTGGTAATAGCCGCGATGGTATGGCAGATGTAGCGGACTCTACGACAGCCTTGTTGCAGCAACAGCCGGCACCTTCGGTCAAACGAAGAGCATTTTTCATCCGAACCCTGGCCCTTTTGTGTACCTGTAGCCTCAGCGTTGGAAGTCATTAGTATGTGTTCTTTGGCGTTTACACAACTCGTGTAGCACTCATACTGTTCTAGTGCTTCATATATCCTGGGTCCACTTAAAAGCCGCCTAGCTCGTGAGATTGGAACGTCCCACACCGATTTCGGTCTCTTAATTGCGGCCTTCAGCTTAAACAGTACATGGACACCGCTATTTGGCGGGCTACTCGCAAGCCGGCTGGGAACTACCCTCACTAGCATTCTTGCTACGGGTGTTATATTTGTAGGTAAAGGCTGTCCTCTGATTGTCATGTTTCCGTTTAACTTTGGGTGTTCGTAGGGCAGTTATTGCTCCTCCTCGGCGACATCTGTGAGAATGTACGACTGATGGTTCTAGGCCTGTTCATCTTTGGACTTGGGGTCAGTCCTCTTGCTGTCGTACAAGAGACGATCATAGTTCGCTTTTTCAAATCGCACGGACTCGGCGTTTCCATGGCCTTTGGCCTTATCGCTGGGAAGGGCGCTTCTTTTGTTGCCGCTCGTACATCATACCCTCTTACAGAATGCTGTGGTCCTCGAGCACCTTTCTACGTTGCGACCCTCCTTGCAGCTCTATCAGTAGTCATCAATCTAATCTACATCACTGCTTCTAAATGGTTGATCGACGGCGCAGGCGCTGAGCTGGAAGCAACCGACATAGCAGAAGAAGCTCAAACTCGTTTAATGGCCAACGTATCCGAAGCACAGGCTCTGCAAAAGGTGGCTGAAAAACGAAAAGTGAATTTTCATGAAATTACCAAATTGGGGGATGTCTTTTGGGCGTACGTGATTATCTCTTCGCTTGCCATGACGCAATGCTAAATCAACACTTCCACCAGATATATCGGGCTTAACGTTCTCTGTGGTATGATGTGGTCACCTTTCACACACCTTGCTGCGTGAGCATTTTATTCTAGTCTACACTCATTGTTATCTCATGTTCCGCAGAAACATCATCGAAACTCGATATAATCTGCCTGAAAGAGATGCTGCAACTCAAGCATCCTATCTCCTCGCTGGAAGCCTGATACTTTATCCAGCCGTATGTCGATACTTCATAATTGATCGTTTGCAAACCTAAATTAATCATCTTCAGTGCGGTTATCTTGTCGATCGATTTAAACACCGTTCCATCATTATCCGCCTGCTGCTCACCTCATCGTGCCTGACTCTTTTATCATATTTGTGGCTCGTATTACCACCCACCTGGACGCGAATACCCGCACCAGCAATAGTGCTGTTTGCAATAGGTCATGGCTTTTCACCTTGTTAGTCCTTTTTTTGAATCTTTCCACATTCGTCCTTTATTAATTGGTTGTGGTCATTATGAACGAACGAACAGTACTACTCGTCGTTCTGGTCCCTAAAATCGTCCCTTTGAAATATGTCTCCACAGCGCTTGGTGCTCATAAAAGTGTACGTTTAAGTTGATCATTGATTGACGACCTGAAATCACATTCGCACGATTTACAGCTCGAACAAACTGGATCTACGATATTCCAAACACTTGCCGGACTTGCTCTTGATGCACGGAAGAAAGGCGATCGTAAAGCTAGCAAAACAGCTCTGCAACATTTTCTTAATGTATTTGTCGCTGTCAACGTCGTTCAGTTACTCAGTATCCTAGGGCTCGCTGGGCTACAGAAAAAGAAGGCGCGTGCCATGATGCAAAAGCGAAGTCACTCAACGCCTGAAGAAAACCAAGGCTTGATGAGTGGATCTGAACTGCAAACCAGTTACATGGGTCGAAATCGAGAGTCAGGCATTATTAGCAAACCCGAGATGAGAAGGGGTGTGGTATTTGCATTCCTCAGCGTGTCTCTCATCTTAACGGCCTGGATCTTGTTCTTGGGAACGGCATGGTTTCGGCTTGGGAGAGGAGGAGCGTAATCAATAGACCAACGTTCCTGCAACATTAATTATACATGACATGACTGACTTACATCTTGCATATACTTAGATTGACCACAAATTGTATGATTATTGGAAAGCCGAGGTTAGGTGTTGCGTACTTTAATGCAATCTTTATTGTGATAACAGTAACATGGTGATGTAATAATTTTGCTGACTGGCAGGTGCATAGAATTCAAGGTTCAATAATTGACTGGACGCCGTTCACCTCAGATTGCCTATCACAACCTAGAGAGTTTGATATTTTAATGATTCCTGTATTTGGCAAGTCTTTGGCTATCTCTCAGGTGTTTGGTGATACGATACACCTCAGAAAAAAGGTGTCCACGATGGAAGACGACTTGAATAACATTCGGTCGTCTCAATGATATAGAGCTGCGGAGGTAATTGAAACATACCACTGAGTTCAACATGTTGCTAGTACAATAGACGAAATGTGCGTTTGCTCATGTGATCCAGATGATGAGGTTAGGGTCTACGGAAGTTGCCGGTGAAACTACACAGTCATTCCCAAGCCTGCATTGCACATTTGGGAAATAATTGTCTACGCCGCTCAAAAAGACGTCAAGACGCAAGGTATGTCATTAACAGAAGCATATAGCGCCGATACATTTCTGATTCTACTCCCTTTAGCCGCAAGATGGGCGCCTACAAATACATTGGCGAGTTGTATAAGAAGAAGCAGTCGGACGTCCTCCGATTCCTTCTGCGTGTCCGGTACTTTATTGGACTACTTTTTCAACTCCTTGCCATACTCATCGAGTGTTAAGATGCTGGGAATATCGCCAGCTTAATGTAATCCACCGCGCATCTCGCCCTTCCCGCCCGGACAAGGCCCGCCGCCTTGGTTACAAGGCCAAGCAGGGCTACGTTATCTACCGTGTTCGTGTCCGACGTGGCAATAGGAAAAAGCATGCTCCCAAGGGTGAGGGCATTGTCTCAGAACATGCCGATAATTAGACTCATTGAAAATCTATAGGAGCAACATACGGTAAACCGGTTCGTCAAGGTGTGAACCACCTTAAATTCCAGCGCAGTCTCAGGAGCACGGCGGAAGAACGTGTTGGTAGGCGTTGCGGAAATTTGCGGGTTTTGAACTCGTATTGGGTAAATCAGGATGGTGTTTACAAATACTACGAAGTCATCCTTGTTGATCCTAGCCACAAGGCGGTACGCTTTTCTCACATTGATTTCGTTCGTTTTGTAACTCCTGAAAAATTAGATCCGTCGTGACCCTAGGATCAATTGGATTACTAACCCTGTGCACAAACGTCGTGAGGCTCGTGGCCTGACGAGTGTTGGCAAGCAGGTGGGTTGTGACCGAGTTTTATCCCTGCCGTCTTGTCTCACCTCATTCTCACATAGAACCGTGGTTTGGGCAAAGGACATCGTCATAATCATGCACCTGCTCGTTCTACCTGGAAGAAGCACAACACCCTCAGTCTCCGTCGTTACCGTTGATCTTTTGCTATTCATTGTTGATGTTCCTGATTTGTATGCCCATGCGTTATATACAACCATGCCCCCAAAAAATATGAATTGGCCTTGTGTTAGAAGTCCACTGTGATGAGTAAGATGGATATGGATATTTCAACGTTAATTATTTACGTAATGATGAAGGTGAATTTTGGTCATGGCAAACATGAGGTGAAAAGAGTTAACAACGTGCTGTGGTCGTTGTCATTATTTGGGAGCGTCTATCCATAGAGTACATACATTTTCTCAAGGCCTTCATATGCACTGAAACGATTTTCTCAAGATCCTTGTCTCATGACTATGTCTGTTCTCGCTCTATATCTTTTCATCTTGTTGGAATTGCCGTGCTATGTATCAACCTCTCGACTCTACTTTGGCCCGCATGGAATGCCCCATCTCTCCAAGTTGTCCCTTGAAGCGGACACATCAACGCGTGAATTGCATCCGTCGATCACGAAGAGGAGCAATCTAAATACCAACCCGAACGGATCCACATTCCTCTGGCTCCCACAAGATGAATATTCCGGAGAAACCTTCTTCGAGTACGTATCCAGGATACATATAGTTAGGACTCTGAGGAGTCATCGCGTCGCAGTAATTTTACATTCTTTACCGGCAAAGATCCTACTAAGTAAGTCGTCCTACAGTGACAAGAGACTATGAAGTTGACATTCTTCACCAGCGGACAAGTCAAGTTGGTGGTATCTAAAGTACTTTGAATCTATGCACTGACGAGCTACTTTCAGCTACGTTAATAAAAGTCAGGCATTCGAACTGGGCCTGGCATACGTGCAGGACGACGGAGTTGTGATAATGAAGGGTGATGACACAAGCTGGTTAGATCAGGGTGTCTTTCGAAATAGGTCAGTGGATTATCCTATGCTTCTCATGATCCACGCATAATCCTAATGGATTGAAGCGTCCGAATATCGAGCTATGCACAATACACGACTGGTCTATTTATCCTCGACCTGAAAAGAGCGCCCTGGGGTTGTGGTATGCATCCTATAGCACGTAACTGTTTGTAAAGTCGATGCGATGACTGAGCACAGGCGTATGGCCGGCATTTTGGACTCTGGGCAGTGATCCATGGCCTCAGGTGTGTCTAATTCGTGATCTAGAAGAAGAATTCATTCAATGCCTTCAGTCCGGTGAAATCGACATTATAGAAGGTGTGCATGATAATGAACACAACCAAGTCGCCTGGCATACAAGAGACGGTGATACCGGATGTTTCTTTCTCAGTTTGAAGCATTAACTAGTTGGTGTAGGCTGTCTCTTGACACCTGAGTCTAATTTTACCGGAACGATCGTGGTGGGTTATACCTGGAACGAATGTATTTCATGATCTTACTTCACTAGCAACACAACGGACAACCTAACCTGGTTTGCGATGGAAATGTCAACCAAAATTCTGGATGTAGTATCATTGAACTGAGCCGAGCATCATACGGTCAATATTTCGATTCTATAGGTGGGGGTGTCTTTGCGATGAAATGGGACGAGAATGGCATCGCTGTCTGTGAGTCCCCTTCCGTAAACAAATGTTTTGAGTTATATCTGATAACCATTCTGAAAGGGTCGTTCTACCGTGCTGCGATTCCCAAGGATATTACAGAAGGCAGTCCAGATCCTTCTCAGTGGGGTAACCCATCTGCTGCCCTTGAATCGACAGGCTGTAATCCGCTAGAATTCTTCTATAACCATTCCATAGTGTTCGGTGAGAGTTGCTCGACAGTACTGCTATCATTGTGAGTTGATGATTGCTGCAGATATCACTTTCTGCGGTAATTTCTTTCTACTTTGATCCTGGAAGCATGGATTCATACTTGCGTCATCCTAGGTGACTGGGCAGGAAACTCGTATGCTAGCTCACAATGTCCCGGAACATGTGCACAGAGGTTGATGGACCCTGCAAACTTTGTGGTATGTTGTTGATTTTTCTTTGGCTTGATGTTTAAGTCCGCCTGTTGCCTCAGAATGCTACCTGGAGCATTAATTCACTCAAGGTTTACAAGAAACAGTTGGTCAAAGGCCAAATCATCAATGCTGCCTTCATGCACTTCCCCCTTATGCTAACGACTTTTGGGATGACTATTCTTGCAATTACAATGACATTTATTTGAGTTATTTTCCTGTTTCTGATCAATATCAATAAAGGATTCTAGAGTTTCAATCTCCATATTCTACTCTCTAAGTTTTCTCGATCGTTGCTGTCTGGTTCCTCGAAAGATGCTCGAAGAGGTGTAACGCTGATCCAACCTTGGTGTAAGGCCCACGCATCAGTACCAACCGGTAGCGATGAGAAAGAAGGAGTAATGAGATCAGTCATATCTGGTGAGAATTTAAAGGCTAATTCTCCGTTGTTGTGAGAGGGTGCTGTTCGAGGATCATCTTCCTGCATGGTAGGATCCAGTGCATCTCGTCCGACAGGGTGTGCCTGACCGTTTGGCGTAGAAGGATTGGCTTTAGTGCGCTTGAACAGACGTCCATAAGAATTCCGCCACATCGTGGTTGTGCATATCTTTGGGCCTTGATCCGTCAACAAGTCCTCGCCCAAAGGGATGTTGATGCTATACAAGTCTACCTCGCCATTTCTTAGTCCTCTTTGATCTCTGCCCCAATTGTTCCACAGGTGAACTATAATTGACGATCCCAATCGATGTGCAGGTATAAAAAGCTTCGTCGGAGTCGGATAAAGCACAGTTCCATACGACAACGCAATTGATCGGACCTTTGACAGAGAGGAAGACAATGCTGCCCCAATAGTGCCAGACGACAAAGCGAATGCAGCTGCGGAGCGAGTGGTGAGCTGCCAATTATAAGCGTGCAGAAATCCGAAGCCAACCAGAAGTATTTCGACCAAGATTGGGTCCAGAAACCTAATGAATGAAATTAGAAATCAAAAGCAACACAAATGGTAGTACATCAACCTACTACAAGATCAATCTTGTCGGGAAATAGATTGTGTAGTGCTACATTCACACATGTTGCTGGAGTCTAATTTTTCATTAGAGGCGACCTCAAAAGAATGGTGGACAGCATCGTACACCGTTCAAGAGAATCCACTCAGCCTATGTAAATGAATTTGTTAGATCAGAAATGACAGGCTGTGCAGAATGAATATGAACAATTTCTCCATTTTGCAAAGGCCTTGGAATGGTTGTAATTTCGCCTGTCCCGTCCTCTTTCGGGTAATAATACGCTCCTCGGGTGATTTCCCTGATGTGATATGCTTTACCTAGGGAAAAGGATCAGCTAAGCAGCGGCGCAAAAAGAAGAGTGTCTTACCTATCCAAGACTTCTGAGTACTTGGTAGGACGACCTTGACACTCCAGCCTTCGGCATTCATCAGGAGACAACTTTAAGATATAACTAGTGGCATACCAATCTCTTCTGTTAAGTAACGAAATAGTCCCAATATATAGGGAGAGTCTTCTGGATGAGGAGGACCGTCGTCATTCTATTGGAATCAGACAATGAAGAATGAAAGAAAACACCGGCATACAGTAAGTAAAACCCTTGGTTCAGGCATGATAAGTCGCCACTGGCTAAACAAATCAGTGCCGCCAACTGCTGAGTTGAGTAATGTTTGTGACCTGTATCCATCATCAGCTCCTTGTGGGATTAGTGAGGTTCAAGCATCTACTTTCTTTCAAAAGCAGCGGCAATACCTCCTTATACTTCGTCATCCACTCACCTTTTTGTTCTGTTACTTTGGCCTCCTGGAATGTTTGAAGACGCAATTTCGGACGACCTCTCGTCTGCCCCAGAAGATCCTGATGTTCTCTCTCCATCACCTTCGTCCGCCGATTCATTTGTGACAGCTTATCCCTCACCAGGCGATTCAGCAATGCACGCTTCGCGTCAAACTCCATCCTTCATTGCCTTTCAAGGAAAGCAAACGTCGGTTGATCATTTCCCTAACGTTGGTCCAGACGATCTTTCTGTTCTATCCCATCCTAACCAGGGTAATTCTGGACTGGCATTTAACCTGCCCAGGAACATCGCTTCTGAACGTGATCGCACTTTGCTTGGGCGAACGCCTAGCATTGACTCCACAGGTGAAGGGGATGGGTCCGTCGATTCGGATTTTGAACGATCAGATCCCATTGAACGTTACCGTCATGCCTCTCTCAAGAGTTCATCACGACCTCTCATTCGTGGTGGTGAACTCTCTCTTCCTTCTCGCGCTCTTCCTTCTCGCCCTCCGACCCTAAGTTCGATGTCCAGCATGAGCAGCACGGCTAGCAAGCCCGCGGATTCTGGCACAACAGAAATGTCACAACAGTCTCTGCCTTCTGCAGAGTCTTCCATATCGCGACCTATAGAAGTATCCTCTTTGGGGCGCTTTCAAAGTGGGAGTGGCATGTTTATGAATGGTCGTTCATTAGACAGCCTAAGTATCTCAACCTCTACTTCACCTTACACCCTAATCGTAGTGGGAACGCATGGATGTGGAAAATCGACCGTGATCAGGCATGGCATATGTGGTCGTCTACAAGGGACTTTTACAAAATGTATCATCTACCTTGATCACACCCTTTAGCTTCGTGGCTTATTTCTGCCTCATTACAGGTTCTTATTGGGATGGGGAAATCGGTTATGAGGGATCTACTTATCCTATCCGTGCCATTGAAATAAACGTATCAAGCGTACCTGTGGAGCCCCCAGATTGGCTAGACAACTCCACGATCAATGGAGTTCTCATTTGTTACGATACAGGCCATAAGGTCTCGTTCAATGTTGTCGAAGGACTACTCCGTACGTCCTTCACGGAGCGCAAGCCGCCTGGAAACTGAGGCTTTTCTAGGTTACTATCACGATTTAAAGCTACCAGCTATTGTTCTTGCTTGCAAGGCCGATACCCAGCCTGAAGTGGACACCTACGATGCGATAACGATTGCAGGCCAATATGGATCGGAGTTGTTTCCGGTTACGAAGTCGGATGAAGACGGATTTTGGAAGGCCTTTACCTGGTTTCACGCATTTATGGGAAGGGATGAATGGGAGAAAGGTTTGAACTTGATCTGATTTCTTCGTTCTGGAGAGTTTAATGAGCCCCTAGGCACATATCGCGTTCCGGGTTCCGAGTGCCAAAGCCCAGCGTCTACTTCTCTCCTCTACAACCAGCCGTCGCGCGATTCTTTGAGAACAACACCAAAGATCTCATCCGTTGGGGACAACGATCAAGAAGAGATAAAAACATTTCAGACGACACCATCGCCTGGTCATCAATCGTTTATGGCCCTTTCTGTTTTCTCGCGGCCTGGGGGGACTTCCAACGAATATGAAGAATCGGCCGTGACCTTACAAGGTTCAACACCACCAGCACCGAGCAAGTTAGGCATACCCAAAAAGGTTGAATGTGACACTATACAAGTGCTTGACGTTGTGAAAGACGAGGCAGACACGTACATTTCTAAAGAAATGAAAGGGAAAGAGATAAAAGAGAAAGAGTCGTATGTCCTTTTCTGTTTTATGAGAAAACATTGCCAGGAATACGCATAGGTCTACTGCCCGACCAGGACAATGGGCCCCTTTGGATGACCTATTAAACAAGCTTCTGTTTTTAGCTGTAAGCGGGGATGGTGTGTGACTTTTGCAACTATTCTCAGTATACCATGGTTCACACCACCAGCTCAGATCCCTCCTACATTACTCATTTCTTGTTGACCTACCGTAGATTTGCAAGCCCCAGGAGTTTGGTGCTGAAAATGCAATCACGGATACGCGAACTGGACGAAAAGTCTTCGGGAGATCCCATGTTCGCCTGTTTTGCGCAGATGAGGTATGTTCCTAACTGTTGTCTTCTGATTGTTAGTATATATTTGCATAGGATCTGTCATTTACTTGAAATTTGGATACGTGACTATCCGTATGATTTCGCCGTACGGGGAACAGCAAGCGCCCTTTCTGCCCTGATTACGACAATTATCTCGAAAACCCATCTCCTGCATTACGGCTCTGAACTTCTGCCCTTTCTGGAAACGTTGCCAACTCTCATTGATCGTGATGCTGCCTGGGCAGTGAAAATTGACACAGCTGATGAGATAGACGATCCATACGAGGATGAAGAAGTTCAGCATTCAAGGGATGATTCTGCTTCCGCCTCTCCTATTCAAGAGCAACCAGACTCTATACCTTCCGTGGCAGCTCGAGAGCGCAAATCTAGTTTTCCTCTTCCTTCAAGGCTGACCATTGGGTTGAAGCAGCCTGACATAGATTTGCCTGCGAAGCAGCTAATTAAAGATCTTCTCAAAGTGTCTCAAGAGATTCAGGCTCTAGAGCCAGAGGAGATTGCTCAGGAGATAACCCGTATTGAAGTGAAGCTATTTCTTGCCATCAAAGTACGCCATCCTACTTGTATATCGACTGTTTCTTACGCATATACAGCCGCGACACTGGCTTGCGTATACATTTGTGTCTGGGAAAAAGGATGGAAAGGATCCTATCTCTACTTTCAATTCTGTATCAAATCATCTTGCGGATTGGTATGTCAGCTGGGATTGCAAGGGCGCGAACTCTATTTCATCCTTGTTCTCTTTAGGGTTGTGTCTTTAATATTATGCCACAAGACACCAAGGGCACGTGTCAAGCAAATCGAGAAACTTGTCGAGATTGCGCAGAGATTACGAGCGTTAAACAATTACTCTGCCCTGCGTGCGTTTGTTGCAGGTATCAATAATGCAACATTTCCAGGTGACGAGACCATGGAGCAGTTCAAAAGCAGATCTCCTGATCAGGCTAAAAACCTCCAATCTTGGGATGTTTTACTTCAACATATACGCGCACATCGTGCATATCGCCTTGCCCTTCGAAATTCCAAGGGTGCATGTATACCTGCCCTGTACGTCACGTGTGTATTGTCCGTTTCGCTATCGTTGAGAAGTATAACTCCAGTGAAGTACACATGTCTGATCTTATTAAAGCCCACGAAGGCAATGGTGACTTTAACTCGTCTGACCCCACTAAAATCCATTGGGGCAAATTCAACATGATGGGAAGGTTCATATCAAGTACTGCGCAATGCCAGGCGCAGTGTAGAACAGCTGCCGACTACAACTTTACGGAGCGGAATCATATCAAAGAACTTCTTTTAAAGCCAGTGATGGACCTACAGGTAGGCTTTCCCAAATTGATTGATTCATTGCTCATCCTCACATGTGTGATATCAGATGCAGAAATCCCGTATGGCCCCTATTGACATAGAAATTGATGACACTCATCCTGGGAGTGTCCCACCACGGGATGTTGCAATTCTTCGTAAACTGATTTTCTGGTAATTTCCAGTGTATATTTCCCTCGTTTACCATGTCAATCTAGCCTATGACATGCCTATCATACCTCTCACATTGCGTTTCCATATTACCTTTATCAGGAACAAAAATTGTTGGTTCTCACACAGAATACTTGTAGATCACAATTGACAACATAACGATACTTATTTGAGTAGCATTGATGGAATGAAATGTATTTGACTGGCTCTGTTACTAATGCCTTTTGCATTGAACTTACAGCTTGTCCCTATACCACCACCGATAGAAGGTCTCCTTGGGTGTTGTTCTTCCTGTTGCATGACCACACATGATTCTCAGCCTTTGCTTCGAGAATCTTCCCAGCTACGTTGCAAATAGATGCTATTGTGAACAATCAGGTAGGATCATGCAAATCAGAGAGCGGTGATTTACAACGCTCAGGGACATGATGCATTAACTCAACAGGGTATGAAATACATAATGCACAATGAGAAAACATTTGAGTGAGGTATATCGAGAGCTAATATGATGTATCAAAACAAAACAGATATTGCATTACTGTAGGTTTGGTGTTACATGTGCATGAAAACAACTACAAACGTATCAATTTTTAGCACTCCAAACAGTCCTCGATGAATTCAAGTACACTTATTTCTCAACACGTGCTCACGCGATCAATTTGATTCTCCTTGGTTTCTATATACTCCTTTCCGTCATCTACAGTGCACATATTAGATGGCCGACTATATCATGACCCTAGAATCTGACTCTGAGGAGTTATCTCTTCATTCCAATCGAAAAACGTCGAAGCAGGGTATTGAAGATGCCACTTTGAACCCAGATTTTGTTTTTGACATTTCTGGAGACCCTTATGACGACGTTGACTTCACTGGAGGTCACGAAGAACTCATCAGCGCGAGAAGAAAGCCTGTTGGTTTGGATTTCATCTTTTTCTTTTCTATTCTCATCTCTATCTAAGGACATAATCTCCGTCGACGATATAATTGCCCGACATCGCCTAGATGGAAAGCGTAAACTCAGTCACAGAGAAGGCGATGACAGTGGTGATTGCGAAGACACGTCCGATGCATCTATGTCTGGCAGTGTTGGCGACATTGACGAAACATCCGAATCAGATTATGGTGCGTTCAGTCTTTTGGAAGAAGACGAGGGAGAGGGACACACAGATTACTCTTCTGGCGACGACTCAGAATTCGAAACCCAAGCTGATAAAGATCGGAAAGCTGCTTTCTTTGACTCTGAGATGAGGCCCAATGAAATCCATAGTTCTTTTCTGCCGATGAATCTCTCGCGACCTATCCTTAAGGCTTTGACAACGCTTGGATTCACCAAGCCAACTCCAATTCAAGCTGCTACTATCCCGGTCGCACTTCTCGGCAAAGATGTCGTTGGCGGAGCTGTTACTGGTTCTGGAAAGACTGCAGCCTTCATGATACCGATTCTAGAGCGCCTTTTGTACCGCGAGAAAGGCAAGAATGCAGCCGCCATCCGTTGTGTCGTATTGGTCCCCACTAGAGAATTAGCTATCCAGTGCTTTGACGTTGGTATAAAGCTGGCTACGCACACAGATATCCGCATTTGTCTCGTTGTTGGTGAGTTATATATTATCTGTCATCGATCCTGGAATGAAGGTCATTACTAGGTGGTCTCTCCGTCAAATCACAGGAAGCTGCCCTTCGCCTACGACCTGACATAATCATCGCAACCCCCGGCCGTCTGATTGACCACATACATAACTCTCCTTCTTTCACATTGGATACTCTTGATATCCTAGTACTGGATGAAGCTGATCGAATGCTATCTGATGGGTTTGCGGACGAACTCGGGGAGATCATTAAATCCTGTCCGTTGTCTCGACAAACCATGCTGTTCTCGGCCACTATGACTGACTCAGTCGATGAACTCGTCAAAATGTCTTTGAACAAACCTGTCAGACTATTTGTAGATCCTAAACGGAGCATTGCTCGTGGCCTATTTCAGGAATTCGTTCGAGTTCGAGCCGGTAAGGAACAAGAACGTTCAGCCCTTCTTGTGGCCCTATGCAAAAGCACTTTCAAAACTAACGTTATCATCTTCCTCCGGAGTAAAAAGCTGGCTCACCAAATGCGGATTGTCTTTAGCCTTCTTGGTCTGAAATGCGAGGAGTTGCACGGTGATCTTTCCCAGGAGCAGGTTTGTCGAGTCCGAAATTACCTCACATAATGTTGAATGTCCATTCCTCAGCGGCTCAAGGCACTTGAGCTTTTTCGTGATGGCTCAGTCGATTACCTGTTGGCCACTGACCTTGCATCTCGTGGGCTGGATATCAAGGGAGTGGAAACTGTCATTAATTACGACATGCCTGGTCAATTAGCTCAATATCTTCATCGTGTCGGAAGGACAGCTCGCGCCGGTAACAAGGGACGGTAGGTATTTCCATGTTGTTATGAATATTGCTGATCGTCTTTAGGTCTGTTACTCTTGTTGGTGAAGCAGATCGAAAAATGCTCAAGGCCGCGATCAAGCATGCTGCAGGCCAAGATCAAGTTCGTCACCGCATAATCCCTGCGGAAGTCGTTGGCAAATGGGTTCAGAACCTGGAAGAGCTAAAGCATGATATTGCAGCAGTATTACGTGAAGAAAAGGAAGAAAAAGAGGTTGGTTGATAGCATTTCTGAATAGTAATGTTACTGAAAAAACGTCCTAGATTCGCAAAGCAGAGATGGAACTGAAAAAAGGAGAAAATATGGTGGAACATGAGGCTGAAATTTACTCACGACCTGCAAGGACTTGGTTTCAAACAGGAAAGGAAAAAATGACTGCTCAAGGTTCGATTTCCTGCTAGATTCATGTCGCAACACGACGCCTGACTTTCATGATTATATCGTTACTGAAGCCTTCAGCAAAAAGCAAGACGAGGCTGGTAGCGAAAAGTCACAAGGGAAGAAAGTGGTGAGTTCCGACAACGTTACTTGCTATATGGCATATCCTTCTTCAACTCATGTATATCTTGGTAGCCAAAAAGAGATCAATTTGCAGGACTTTCTCGCAGAGCCAAACGCCGGAAAATGATGATAGAAGATGATGCCAAGTCAGGTGAAGGGAATGCCATAAACGCTGCTATTCGATCAGCAAAGAAATCCGCGAGACCAGTCAAGATAGGCTTGCCTCAAAGACCCACTCGGCCAAAATCAAAAGACAAACGACGAAGAGTAACTTCACATACTAGAGGCGCGTTTGATCGTGATTTAGAAGGGAAGGCAGGCAAGTGTAAGAGCCAGAACAAAGGAAATTGATGCTATTAAGATGCGTCAAGTAAACCGAGTAATAAAGAGGTAGTAGTGTCGCCTTGCGTATTCTAAGCTTTAAGTTATACTGCCAATGCGGTACAACTAAATCAATGACTCGAACTTAAGAACGTTACTACTATTAGTACTTACTACGTAACCTTTCAAAGGCGTTCGAAAGGGTCACGTGTATGTACCCTAATTGCACATACACGTGATCGAGCTTTATGGTCAGTCCATGGATGTTCCAAGCTCAATCTCTGCTCTAGGTGTCTTGCAGACGCCTCCTTCTACACGGTTGCTGGCTTCTGCATGCTGTCCTGATAAAGACTTGATTGTGCTTATCTCACGCCTTGGTGGACGAGATAGACTAGGTCTATGGAACTATAGCCATGGGTCCAAAGTCTGGGAAGTTGATGTTGGTGTTAGTGACGAAAGTACTGTCGTAGACATAGTCGATATTGCCTGGAGTCCGGATGGCGTGTTCCTTTCTAAAAAATTTAGATGCTCTAACTTATTTTCAAGTTAGGCCAATCGATAGTTGCTGTGCACAATCCTCCTTTCGTCATTCTTCATTCCCTGCAAGATGGCACAAGGCAATTTACCTTACCGTTGCATCGACTCTTAAAATCTCAGCCCTGCAAGATGCTTCGCGTGTGGTGGTTTCGTGACGTTCGGCCCACGAATACCAGCTTGGTCCCAGATATCTTACGAAGAAACGGCGTTATCGTGCGTCTTTCTCTTGTTTCGTGCAATGTTTTTTTGGCATGAAGTATCATCTAGACGGGTACAGCCCATTCTATACTCCGAAAATTGCCCCTCCTTGATGCGCTTCAGGATGATTTACAGCGATTAACGTCAGTTTCTTGTTTCAAACTTGACGTCGGCTCATCATTAAAACAAAAACAGCGCGACTGATCTTTTCGCCTTTCAAGGTACACATACAAAACCCACTAGCAAGGAAGCGTCTCCTTCTGTCATTGACGAATGGCCGACACTTCCTTCGGATCCTCTTTCAGCTTCAATCAGTACTCCATTGACAAGGTCCGCCGACACTCTTGCAGGGTCAAAAGGCCAAGTGGACAATCTCAACGCCAATAGTTTGTTGGTTCTTGCTGACGATTGTGGTTTTATGCATTACTACCTTGATGGCACCTTCCCCCTCGGAAGTATCGCAATGGGGCCAGATCTTTTTGTCAACTCAATGATTAAAGGTGGAACAAAATCTTCTTTCTTCGTTTCCTATGCTGCCAGGACGCAAGAAACCATTGCTACGTCGTTGCATCCAATCCTTGTTGATGCTCCATTACTGGGCAAACGGCACATTCGAGATATGGCCAAACTCTCCTCCACTGCCAGGGAGCTGTTATGGTATTGCATGAATACCGTCAAAGAGATGCGTACAACTTGGTTTGGATCGGAAACCTTCGATGGGGCACGTCATCTGGGTTCCAAATGGATTCAGGCGCTTGAGGCGAAACAAAAAGATCAGTTTGGCCGTGAGTCTAGCTCGCATCGTCATTTTCAAAGGCGAATAAATCGTTTTTGAAGAGGCACAACCGAATGCAATTCTAGACCTGACAACCCTGTTGGTTACTGGAAGAGCCACAGATTCCCTTTTAGATTTTCTGGGCAGTGGGGAACAGATGAGTGAACGAGTAAGCAGCATCGTGGACTGTTTGCGAGGTATTCTCAAGTCCAAGTAGGGTATTCTCAAATGGGAGTCAACCATGACGGAAGCATTGGTGAAATTGCGTGACTATTCGGAGAAGCGGATAACACCTGCTTGTCAACGTTTGCACCTTGTATTAGAAGAGATTCAAGGATGGGCCCAGCTGTTGGTAAACCTTCATTTGACGATCCTGATGTAATACAACTTAGAAAGATGGTAAAGGTCTGTATATGCACCATTCAAGCTATCCCTCAAAGATATCGATATATGTCTCGAAATGACGATGCGAATGATTGTCCTATCGGCCTGGCTTGCAGCCACTGCGCGTCAGGAGTTATTTCGATTTAAGGCATTCCTTCATTGGGTCCGTTTTGGTACGCCCAATAATCAGTAGGAACTCCACTCAGACGTCATTACTCTTTTCAGAGACTTCAGCCGCAAATCCATCCAGCGACAATCCGCCACAACCCCGACACGATGTTCTTGAAGTAAATAACTACTTCGTTTCAGGACTTGTCACGAGTCCTATTGACCAATGGTTTACTGGTCCGGAACCTCAATTTTCCCTTCAAGATTTATTAGGGGGAAATACCCAATCCATTCTCGATGTTGTAGAACAAGCTTGCGCCATCGCCAAAGGAAAACATGCTTCGTCTGGATTCGTACGTGTTATGGATGTTATTATTTTGACTGAATTTGATCCTGTCTCAATCAGCAATCACTGTTTCCAAAGGATGACGCGAATTCTACTGATAAGAACCTGGATGCCCTGGTGAATGAGTTGGCAACACGTTGCAAATGTATCTTTGATCGAGCCGCTAGTGCTGCCACTCGCTCTGCCACTAACCGAGTTAATGCGACTTCCGCGGCCGACCTGGCTTCACGGGCAAGGCTATTGGACTACTTAACGCCGTCTCCCGTGCGAGAAAGAACCATCAATGTAAATGAAGTGAGGCTTTATCCTCAGGGTACAGACAGACAATATCTACAGCTTCATATCAGGATGATTTCTGTCAGTTTTTATTGCTCTCAGTACAAAGAGAAGAGATCGCTTGCTGTATGTCGCTTTTTTGCTGAAAAAGAACAGGTCTCACGAAGATTTAGTGTGCCTATCTCGCCTGTACTATAAAAAAGAGGCGTTAGAATCTCCTTCTGAAATTGGTATCGTGCTTCTTGAGCCCTTTCTCCTCATGGGCAAGGAAGAGATGGGCCTCGACCTTTTAGAGGCCGATTTTTTGGACGATGATTATGTCGTAATTGTTTATCGAAATCGGGGTGAAGACAGTTAAGTTGGATGAACGAACCCTTTACGCTGTTGCTGATCATGCTTTTTAGCAGAGTCGACGCATGTTGCAATGATCAACTATGGCGGATTATGCTACCAATTAGTGCAACCTACCCAACACGTAAATTTGGTTATCCGCGAAGAGCTCATGCTCGAAATGGTCGAGCAGTGGAGACAAGGACATGTAAGACTCATAGAATATTCTGAAAATCTCTAATAAAAAGGCCCGGGTATTTCAGCTCCCGAAGACTCGACAACCTATCGAGCGGAGTCGTGCATTAAAAGGCGGTACAACAGGGCGTGTCTCGCTTGCTCTGAATGGCAGACTCGGTCGGAGGGTGGCATGTGTGCTCGATGGCAAAGGAACACTTGAATCATTCGACATGGAAGGAGATGAGGATGAGCAAGCGGAATGAGATAGAGGTAGGGAGTTTGTACGATGAAATGTGTTCTTCTCGTACTATATAAGGGAAGCAATGGCCTAGTGGGGTGACCGGTGATTTGAGCGGCGGGAAAGCTTGTTTCCTTTGACTCAGGACGAAAGGAGATACAGCCGGGAGGAGAAGCCTGGAGAAGCACCCCTTCTTTTCAGGTTCGCAACTAATCTTCGAGAAAGCCTTGCTGTCAGCATGAGCGCCGCACCCCTTCGGTCAATCTTAAATTGTCCACAATATCGGCTAAGTAGTTTCACATTTTAAGGGCCGCGGAGCCTTCTTCTCCTCGTGTCCAGAATCGAAGTCTTTTTCGATGCCATTTTAAATCTCAATCGGGGCGCTGCGTAGCCCTATATCCACCGTCTCTTCATGCCCAAATCCAACGCAACCGCGTCCACTGCTAACCACAGCCAGCAGGCGACCGACGAACAGACGTCGCGTATGTCAGACGTCGCCCTTCGGAAGAAAAAGAACGCGGATGCTCAAGCTGCTTTTCGAGCCAGACGGGCCAACTATATCGCGACGCTGGAAGAAACAGGTATATCATTTCCACTTGACTCCCATATCTTCATTTTTCAATCCTTTGATACAGTGACCAGTCTAGAGTCTGTCGTCATTCAGCTCCAGGAGTCATGTAGAGAAGCTCGACATGAAAATCAAGAGCTTCGACAAGACAATGCCCAACTCCGGCACGAATTTCGCGAGCGTGAAAAATTTTGGAGGAATTTTTTTCAAGCGAGGAAGACAGAACAAGGTATTGCAGATTGTGATGAACCGCCCCCGTTACCACCGTCCTTCCTATCATCTCATCCTCCAGGCGGCATGACTACAACGCCGATAAGTCAATACGGTGCAGGAGGATCTGGTTACAGAATGAGTGACGATGCCTCTATTTGCCACAGCCCGTACACGAATTACAGCCACACGTCAGTGCTTGCATATCCTAACGTTGAATCCGATATCGCGAATGAAACCTTGGTGAATTCTGCCCACCGTGGATCCAAGTACAACTCTTTTCCATATATTCCAAGCATCGCTCGAGAAACACCTTGGCCTTCGCAACTAACACAAGCTGCGTCCGGCGCTGAGTCAGGCGCCCATTCTTCCCAGTCGTCCAGCTTTATTGGGTCACCTACTTTGGCTTCGACGGATATGTCTTTTGGTGGTCGGTTTCCCCCGGAGGATCAGAAGGTGCCATTGAGTACTCTTGATGCAGCCCCTTACGCGTTCCCTAGTAGTCGTTCAATTTCGCCATCGACTTCAACTCCCAGTTCGTCTTCAACCTCTCTTGCCCCATTTCAATTCACATTCCCCGACAATGGTGGACAAGACCGTCCCGATCATGATTACCGACGCCATTCGCATTCTCATGGAGCTGAAGTCGCCCTTCATGGTGGTACTGCCGATGTGTCACTCGTCGGCCCTGTGAATAGTGATGCTGTTCGGTATAGGCTGTCAGGCCGGAGAGACTCTGTTTCTTCTGAACGTACACTTCTACCCACTCTACCGCCAATGTCGGGAAGTGAGACTGAGCATGGCAGTAGTGACGGAGATGCGTCGTATCCACACACTCGCTCCAGTGTCCGTCGTCGCTTGTCTTACTCGCGGTCGCCATCTCCGTCACCTGCTCCTCCTGTTCTCTCCGGTACTCTCGCTGTCATTAAGGCTCAGGCGTTTGGTGCCCTTCGTCGTACTCGTGCGAGAACTAAAAGATCCTCAGAGGGTGCAGCTAAAGTTGCAATGAATGTGCTCGAAGCAAGAGGACTAGGAATGGCTCCGTCCCAAATCGTGGCTCCTCCAAATTTCAAAAGGCAACGACTCGATGATGGAGTCGATTTATCGTAAATATTTATAATCTCTTCTTCTCTCTATAGATTCATACCCGGAGGAACTGTATCTCTAATATCGTCATGGTGAAATTGCACTGACCCCATGCCGAGCTTTTCTTTGTGTTATATATACTTGTACTGTGGTTATACTCTTTTTGATATCTTGCATCCTAATACCCATACTGTATATGACGATTGATGTCCTGGTTCTGTCATTATTATCCTCTATGAGTTGTGTTCGCGGTATATGAAAGAGACTTCGAGAATCTCGGGAGTAAACATCACAAATGATATCCTTCACTTGTAAGCACGGTACATGTTCAACATCAATCCCACTGGTCAGGGCATGAGCTTGTCTCATGTAAGCGTCACTCAGTGCTCACCACGAGCCTTTGCTCCTGCCTTGGATCCGGGGTTGACTTGGGCAATTTTCCTACTTTCGCAGCAAGTTGCCCATGTTTAGGGTTGGAAGGATTCGTCCCCCTGGCCTGAGCCTTTATATTCAAAGTATAGATGAAGTTGGACCAGAGGTGTAATGTGACTGACTGTTTTCAGCCGTCGCTCTGCTGCTTCTGCCGCGGCGGTGCGAGGATCGCTTGGAGACGGGCCTGCGGGATTCGTTGGGCTAGAATGGGAATGAAGTACATGGTCACCACCCATGTCATGATGTCCTGGTTTTGAGCAAAGTGATCCCATGAAAGTTCAAAGTAAGACTGTAATTTGAGCTGATGTGATTATATATCCATCTTACACGACAAATACACAAACAATATCACAATCACTCCTTGGTAGAATACTCAAAGCTATGAAAGGGGCCGTGACGTTTCAACAACAGAAATGAAGTCTCCCATTCTCACTTCCCGGTTTGGACTGTATCCAAATCGAGAGATTCCTAGTTCGTAGTTGGTTTGTTGCCGTGGCATCCAGATCTAAAGGTCAGTCAGAATCCAACTTCGAGTTTGCAAATCCATGACTCGCCTCCCACCATCTTCGACCTGTATTCCAGGGCTGGGAGATGTCGGTAGAAAATCCAGCCTTCACCATGCGACTCTTGATGCCTGCACCCAAGAGAAGACCAAACACAGTCAACAAGAAGAGTGTGACGACAAGTTGGTCGCGCGGCGAATCACGTTCTAATTGTACATGAGTTCTCGATCCTACAGGATGTTCGAAGTAGCGTACGGAAGCATCGGGCTTCAACGTCGCCCTCTTTTCCTGTAGCTGTATCTGGATTAGTGTCGCCAAGCGATGCCCCAGCACAGATAGGGAGGTTTTGGTTCAGGCACCATTGTTTAGTACATGAGAGGCAAGGTTGGGAAGGATTATCCGGGATATTTAGAAGAAGTATTGAATAATTGGACTGGAAGCATATACCTTAGGAGTTCCATATGAGAATAGCGAGTGAAACTATGAGTCTCAACATACATTTGCAAAAGTTTGTGGCCTCCCACTTGTTTAAGATGCCCCTGGCGGAAAGCTAGCGGATTAGTAACCACTGTGTCCTTCATATAGCTGAAGACGACTCACGAATAGCGAAAAGAAAAAACAGAGCAGTATCGAGGTACTCCTCGCCATGGAAGTCGATGCTACTGTTTGTTTAATTAAAGCGAATTGGCGTAAACACGCTCTCAAATCCGCGCTTAGGATTCACTTTTACTCATTTCTGGCTATTATGTCGGCTGAGTTCGACGATGTCCTAACCAATCAGCCTGTTGTCATTGACAATGTCGGTATACAGCTACTAATCCACACGATCAGCCAGCCTACAATCTCACTTATGACCATAGGGCTCTGGAGCTATCAAGGCTGGTTTCGCAGGTCAGGATCATCCGAAATGTTTCTTCCCGTCTTTGTGCGTCTTAATGGTTAGGCCAAATTCTGTCGCTGATTCTCTACCGTTAATTTATCGGTCATTATAGTGTTGGACGGCCAAAGCATATACGCGTCATGGCTGGGGCGCTGGAAGGGGATGTCTTCATCGGCAGGCGTGCCCAAGAGTTCAGAGGGCTTCTCAAGATCAAGTATCCTATGGAACATGGGATAGTGACTGATTGGGACGACATGGAACGTATCTGGAGTTGGGTTTATGCTGAGGAGCTGGGAACTCTAAGCGAAGAGGTCTGTCCATTCATGACATTCGCCTTTCAGTCCTCATTCGATACCAATAGCATCCTGTGTTGTTGACGGAAGCACCGCTCAATCCCAGAAGTAATCGAGACGTGGCCGCACAAATCTTCTTCGATACTTTCAATGTCCCAGCCTTGTTCACTTCTGTTCAAGCTGTGCTCTCTTTGTGCGTCTTTCCAATTCCAAGTTTCAACCAAAACTCAATTAAAGTTTATAAGATATTCTTCGGGCCGGACAACAGGCGTAGTCCTTGATTCGGGAGACGGAGTGACACATGCTGTCCCTGTCTTTGAGGGCTTTTCAATGCCTCACGCTATCCGCCGGGTTGATGTTGCAGGAAGGTGCTCATTGTAATATCTTGCATATCATCTTCATCATTGACATGGCTTGTAGAGATGTAACGGATCATCTTCAACTCCTCTTACGCAAGGCTGGTCACCACTTACATACGACTGCAGAACAGGAAGTTGTTCGAACTATAAAGGAGAAATGCTGCTATGTTGCTGCTAATCCAGCGAAGGAGGAAAAGGACACTCTTGGACATACAGAAGATTTCAGACTACCTGACGGCAACGTTGTTCAGGTATGCTGCAAAGACTTCGTAACTGGTTGCGTTTTAACCTTGCATTATGCAGCTTGGGCCTGAACGCTTCCGTGCGCCCGAGATACTGTTTAATCCCGAATTGATCGGTCAAGAGTATGCTGGAGTGCACCAGGTTGTCGTCGATTCGATCAACAGGGTTGACTTGGACCTCCGGAAAAGTTTATATTCAAACATCGTTCTCAGTGGCGGCAGCACCTTGTGTCGAGGTCCGTATCCCTTTCTTTTGGATATAGTTGGTTGACTTGATTCCAACGCATTCAAGGCTACGGTGACCGGCTATTGAACGAAGTAAAGAAGGTTTCTTTAAAAGATATTAAAATCAAGATATATGCTCCCCCAGAGAGGAAATATTCAACCTGGATCGGTGGTTCGATTCTAGCAGGTTTGAGTACATTCAAGAAGGTAGTAGTGTTCGTCGATCTTACTGATCTCGGCTTGCTGACCTCATCACTCTCAGATGTGGGTCTCTGCCGAGGAGTACCAAGAAGATCCAGACATAATACACAAGAAGTCTGGTTTTTGACTGAGTTGCCTTGGGCAATTCACAGTCGTCTCTTCATGTGATACCCACCTAAGTCCTTCAAAACTCTATAGATTATCAAGTTATTGAAACAATGAAACGTACATGAGATGACCAGGTACAGACATCAGTCTCTGTCGAAGTATTTCGGTGCTTCAACAAGGATATCCAATTTCTTACTTATTTAAGTTCTATCAGGGATTGCAAATTAGACACATGCATAATCCCAACGTCAGCCAGAGAAAACGATGACACTGGAGAACGACATTATAGATAACGAAGTTTTACGAACGTGTCCAGCTTGCAAATCTGTTGGGTGCCCGATCATATCTCACAAGCCATAGATACATGGAGCACAGTACAAAACATTTCATACTAGCAAAATGAGTGAAGGCGCAACACGCTACTTGCCCTTCTTCGGGGGCTCGGCAGCCTTGCTCTTTTTCGTGCCACGGAACTTTAAATCAAGGCTGAATAACATTCGTAGTTCTAGAACGACGAGAGACACACCTTCTTGGCGCGGTTCTTGCGCTCTTTCCGCAGTTTACGCGAGGGCTTATCAACCTTAGCTGCCAGACCAGACTTGAATGAATTGTAAGATGAGTTAGGGAAAAGATTACGAGGAATGCGTACGCGGACAAGCCTATACTTGGGCTCGAATTTCTTTTGCGACGCCTCGTCATCATAAATCAGGGCAAATCCAGTGCTCCTTCCTCCACCGAAATGTGTCCGAAAACCGAAAGTAACAACACGTTCTTTCTGAGTTTTATAAAGGGTGGCAAGCTTCTCCGAAAGCTCAGCCTTGGAGACATTAGCACGCGAGGGGTGTAGGACGTCAAGGACGAATTGACGACGAGCTAGGAGTCGATTGGTAATAAATTTACGAGTCCGGAGAGTGATTGGGGCTGTATCGGCCTGAAAAGCATCAACACATCGAGGGTCATTTTACATCGATAAGAAAGACATACCATCTTTACAAATCTTGAGGTCGTCGAGCGCGCGACTGAGCGATTTCCAACAGTAACTTTCTGGTGGCTGCAACTGCACAGTACTCCCGGCAATTTCCGAACAGATAGATAATCTCGTGACTGCAGTTTTTCCGATATCAAAAAAGACGGTTCACTTGAAAAACAGCCCAAGGGGAGAACGCGAAAGAAAAATTCTATTGTCAATGAAGACTTAGATGAGGTCTCGGGCCCAATAACCCAAACTTTCGTCTTCACAGGCACGTTCGAAGTGTCTGATTTGTTCAAAGCGGTGTTCAGTTTTGACCCACAGCCAACCAGAACCCGAGGTTGATATGAAGGTGGATTTTAGATCTGTGGCAGAAAACCCAACCTCGGTTTCGATGCGGGATTCCTTCTCACTAAGGAGTCATAATCAAGACTGGCGAAACTTACAAAGGTTGGTGTTTTGACGCACGTTTCTTTTGGACGACCAGCTCTTAGTGAGTATTCTCCGCGAATAACCAACATGAAATGTGTCACGGAACTTAGTCAAAAATAGATTCACGCTTAACTTCATTCTTTTGACAGTAATTATTTGAAGTGTGCATGAACGATAATTAAGGACCCTTTTTCTGTGGGAACAGATATACTTAATACAGGGAAAAACCCAATCACGTAGTTGTACAAAAAATACACAGAACTTCGAAGCGCTATAAATAGATACGTCTTGACACTTAGTATTTGAATTTTTTAAGGGATCTATACAATATTGGTGAAAGTCGAAGCTATTCCAAATCTCGTTCCATATCTGGGTCATTGATAGCAGGACTCACTGCCTGTGAGTTGATCAAAGGAATGTCCTTCAGACGTGGTGTAATAAAGTGTTCAAAATGTATGGTACATAGAGTTGGGGCAGAATGAGCCCGTTATACAATGGTAGTAATCATTATGCTATAGTTTTGCAAAGAATGTTATCATGGTAGGCCTGTCAACAAAACAATGAACGAAAACAAGGTTAGGTGCTGTCCATGTGGTTAGGGTCGGTTTATGCCTCGGCAGGTGTGGTGGAAAACGGAAAATTAGGCCCCAAGTATGTTCGCGATGCCTGGGGGAAGATCTCTGAAAATATCAACAAGAACATCTCTCGAGTAGTTGAGTACAACGTCCACTAGACATTTCATATCGTACGCAACTTGAGATCGATGGTTAAAGATTTTTAGAGTTCATACTGAGCATACCAACTTACTTGGAGCGAGATACGGACCGAGTATTGGAACATTCTTCACAAGTTCTTCAGAATATTTCATCCCATCTTTACAAGCCATGATTATGCCTTTGAGCAGCTCCTCCAGTGCGTGGTCGTTATGCTCGGACCGGCTGCTGATAGTCTTATGTTTTTCCATGACGATTGCTGAGAGCGCAGTTTGCTGTCGAAGGATGTTGGAGTGGAAGGCATTTAATTGTGCTATACATTTTCGTTGAAAAGTAACATCGTTAGCTTTGGAGGATGCAGATTCAGCGAGCTTCTCTGAGACGGTACAGAAATGAGAATAAAACCATCGTAGAGGAAAGTCGACCTATGTACTCAGGTTTTTAGAATCCTGCTTTGTTGCCTGATGGAATTTCACGAGCTGATTATGAGGATCGGCAGTCGAGTTAGCGCTAGCCGGAACTGGGTTATCGGGCTCCATTTCGGGAGATGCACGGGAAGGTAGAGGAGGATTTGTTGGCACAAAGGGCGATACCGCATTGCGAGTGACTCTCATGCTTCGAGGAAACCGACCGTCTCGAGAAGGAGAGACAGGGCGCGGATAAACAGTCGTCGGGAGCGGAAGCGGCGCCGCCATTGTACTCAACGCTGTATGAGTCAAAGTTACAAGGGCAGCTGCGTGCAACGCGATAATGATCATGCGAGTTATGGAAGGCATGTAGGACCAGAAGATAGAACAATTGAGCGGCTAGCGCTATGTAGTAGAGTATTCAGCAACGCGTCACACCTCGGGATGGCACCGTAAAAGTTAAACGGGAAAGGCAGGAACCTTTTTCAACACCTGTTCCATCTTTATATGCGATTCCGCGTAAACTTTATTTGTACAAACATCCTGATTGGCTGGTTTCCAAATTAACTTTGTACATACTCCAAAAAGTATATCCGTGACCAAATACAACAAACAAACATACTTTGAATTGATCATTATTTGTTGAAAGCTTGAGGAGCCAGACAAGTCGTAGGACGACGATAGAATACCAAGTCCATCCAACAATATAAGGCTAATTTGCAAGCGTTGGTGCTAGATGATGATCCGTATGACCCAGTTTGTTCGTAAGATGTATGTTCTATCGAAGGTCGGCATCCATGGGTGCAGGGATACACTGGAAGTAGCGTTGGCTTTACAACGAAGAAAGCAAGTAGGATTAATGCACCAATGCAGTTCACTCGCTCGCTCACAGCCAACTCTCATTCACCTGGAAGAGTCGCACAACCGCTACTCAGAGATATATAATAACTACCATATGGACTGGGTTCTGTATATGTATCGAGGCATTCATCGTCACTTCTTCTGCGTCTGGATTGCCGTCTAGTGGTGCAAAATGAGAATTCAGCTGGAGGAAGATGTTGCAGCTCCTGTTCGCATTTCCAGACGTTCCTCCCGAATTCTTTATCATTGGGTAGGGTCCACCAACAGCCGGCAGAAAGTAAGAGACACAGCAAACTTGTTCTGGGATCCAGTAACGGGTTTTCGGTGGGCAAATAGGCCGGCGGTGCAATAGGAGGCCTGCCAATAGGTAGACAGCGACGAAGTCCGTTATTTTCCTTCTGCCTTACGAGCTCGAACAAGTTAACAATGTCGCTTCTGAGAAGAAGTTCCAATCTCAGCGGCGGCACTATGGAGAATGAGGAAGTATTGTGATAAAGAGTAGTTATCTCGTCAATAACCAATATCATAACATAGTCAATGAACGAATGACAGAAAAAAAGTAGTCATGAGGAAATACAGCAGATAGATTAATTTGCTCCGGAAGTGCATTAATAATAAAATTAATAAAAGATCACTCTGGTATATGCCCAGTGTACTTGTACAGATGTATCTCGCGTCTGTACAGCTATGAACGACGGCTCATCCACCCATTATATTATGGGCAGATATCTATTGCTTGACGCTTTCTAAGGTCGTCAGAGTCTGATCGATAACTTACGGGTTAAGGTCATGATAAAACCAAAATAAGAACGCAAAAATCATTCTCAGTGAGACCAGGTTTGAGATTTGATACTCAAAAATTTGGGGGATCTCATTCAAAACCTTGAAACAATCGGACTTCCAAAAGGCTAGTAATCAGACAGAAGTAGTAGACATGCTCGCAATGCAACCAACGTCACGTCTACAAAAAGATATTGAATCTTTGATTTGGAATGATGAAGCATTATACCTGTGTATTGTGGAGCGCACGTGCAGCAAAATAGCGAACATCGGCATCTTGATCGTTTCTTTGCTGCTCAAGGGCAGGAATCACCTGTTGTTGGATCAAATCACGACCTTCTTTTGTTGACTTGTAAGTCATCGCCAAAACTTCAAGCGATTTCGCCACGTTGAAACGAATATTGGGAATAGGGTCGTTCGCAAGCACCAACAAGGGACCAATGATATCCGCACGAACGATATCTAAGTTCAGAGATGGTGTTATTGTCTATGCAAATCTTCAGTGTGGATAGAAATGCAATGGAATCCAACGTACAGTAATTGCCTGTACAGTTGTCATTCTAAATAGATAGTTGGGATGTTGGCCCATTCCCATGACCTTGGGTACGATTGCGGCCTTAGCCCATTCGACACCAAAGACTTCTGTTAATTTTTTCAAATTAACAGTCGCAGCTTCCCGTATGCTGTAGACAGTATCTCCAAGCCAAGACATGCAAAGATTTCCCAGTTGATCGTCGAAAAAGGACTTCCCTAACTGATTGGCTAAAAGAGGTATATATTCGATAATGGCCTGTCGAACGCGCCAACTCTTGTCCTCAGCCAATTCCACGATAGCAGGTAGAAGACTGTCAGACAGAAGCTCAATGCCAATAACTGAATGCAGGTATTAGAAGACGCCACTAGTAAGTGAAAATCGTACCAGTGTTAACTATTTCGAGCTTGCTGATGATATTCAACCTCACTTCGGGGAAATCGTCTTTTAAAAGGTGTAGGAAAAGGGGCAACAGGTGCTCGACTGTTGCTTCACTACCAAGGAGAGGCGCAAGCCCACTAATCTGGCTAGCCAGTGCCGCACGGACGTGCTGTGACGAATCTTGAGATAGGTCGCGAACACAAGGCACTATCCTGGCCAGGACAACTTCCTTGTCGAGAAGCTTAGAGAAACCTTGTTGTAGATGTCAAAAGATGGATCAGAAATATAGAAAGATTTTGGACTAACCAGGGATCTGTCCCGCGGCAGCAGTTCGAACCTCCGCTTCATTATCCTTCAGTAATTGTACATAGTGTCCAATCAATTCCTCTCGAACAAGTTCAGCCCCAACTGCTTCGGCAAGCTGTGTAAAATGGAGATTTGTGAATTGTCAAATGTACCTATGCCAGACAAACTCGCCTCATTGAAATGACTCGCCACCATGTACCTTACGCGCCAACTTTTGTCCACAATGCTGTTTCTGATCTGCTTGAGAAGTTGCTCTTTTACTTCAATTGGAGACATGCGCTGAGCAAGAATAATAAGGTCTTCAATAGTCAAAAGCCTGACAGAATCTTGATCATCAGATTGAAGCCTGCGATAAATAGAGAGTCCGTCCGAAAGGAGATGATTTTGGGAAAGGTGTTTTAGGAGCGGCTGTGAGAATATCAGTTATGATGCCGCACAAGGAATCCAAATCCATACACCAAGCCACTTCGCTGCAGCACGTCTAACCATAGGTGTATCGTCTAAGCTGAGCGAAGTAAAACCCTTTCGCAATTCTTCTTGGATTGTAGGAGAAACTCTGCCATAAACTGCGGAATAGAGGGACGCAGATGACGTTCGAGAAGTGAACCATTCCCCAGATGAAAGCCGTTTAACCAATGGGATATAGGACCCTTCGAGTTGGGTTTGAGAAAGGACGGCTGCAACTTTTGTAATAGATTCTGCTGCCTTTATTCGAAGACAATCGGTGACAAACCTGAAACGAAAATGGGCACACACCTTATCTCGCACTAACGTCTCTTCCACTAAAGAAAGATTCTCAAGTGGACCCAGCAAAACATGAGCGTATTCCTTCCCTCCAATATACTCTTGAAAGTTCCTGCCTAATTCGTCTGCCAATGCCAGTAAAACCTCATCTTCATCATCTACAGATTCCTGGAGAAAGGGGATGAGTTCATCACGCGCGCGATCAGGTCCAAGAGCTAGCGCTATGGTAGGGATGCTGTGGATAGCATTCAGGCGGAGTTGAACATCTTCAGACCGAAGCTCGTCCATGAGAATGGCGATCGGCGCAATCTAGACAAGCTGGTTAGCCATTTTTAAAAAGATCTTCAGAGAGGACAAACATCTTCAGGTGGAAACCCAGGATCCATGGTAAAGAGGGGTTGAAAGAAGCTACTTAAAGAACTACGCAATCAAAGGAAGTATGGCGAAAGAATAGTGCTGTATAGTTTTCTCGTACAAGTGTTCGTTTCCACTACGCGTCACGTGATACCTTGATGAATCGATGATCATTGATTCCAGTCAGCATAGCTGCGTCTAGAGTCTACTATGCCTGTCAAAGTGTTGCAGGATAGGGTCATCCTTTGCCACCCCAAGGTACAACAACGTTCTGTATAATTAATTGCTTAACAAATCATATCTTCTGCAAAGGGCTCCAGTGTTGAGATCCTATTGTACGGTGCTACAATCATATCATGGAAATCTGGGAGTTTACAGAATGCAACGCCCGTTGAAAGACTCTTTTTATCTTCGAAAGCATCCTTGGATGGCTCCAAACCAGTTCGTGGCGGCATTCCTATTGTATTTCCTTGTTTCGGCCTTCCGACCCTCCCAGCTCATGCAAAACTCAGCCAGCATGGGTTCGCTCGGAGTGAAAAATGGAGTTGGAACGAAACAGTGGTGGACGATGAAGCGGCTGTATCTATCAGCCTCAGTTTGTAACTTATCCAGGTATGATTCCGTGGAGACTGATTTGAGACTATGTAGCACTCGAACAAACCGAAAAAATACGCAGGATATACGACCGACCCTTTCACCTCACATATGTCGTCACCTTGGCAGAACATCGACTCAGTACCGATCTTGTTGTGACTAATACTTCGACGCTTCCTTCAGACACTTTGGAATTTCAGGCTCTGCTCCATACCTATATACGGGCACCAGCAAACAAGCTCCTTGTGACACCTCTTCAAAATCTGTTTTATTATGATAAAACTGAAACCACCGAAGAAGCAAAGGCAAGACCCAAGATCGAGCAAAAAGTCGGTGTCGACGTCAAGATGCACACCGATTCTGTGTATGAGAATGCTTCACAGAATTATGAGGTCATTTGGCCGGATGGCCGAATGGCGATCATGTCCAAGAATTTGAAGGATGTAGTTGTGTGGAATCCTCAAAATGGAGGCCGAGCAATAAGCGATATGGAAGAGGGGGGATGGTACGTTTTAAATCCCTAAGTTCTTTCATTTTTAACGGTATTTAGGGAGAGATATGTCTGTGTCGAGCCAGGATTTGTCCGAGGATTTGTAGAGTTGGAACCAGGGAAAACATGGATTGGACAACAGATGCTAACTGTAAAACTTTGAGGGCCTGGCTTTCAAAGTTTGCAATTGCAAGCTCGAGACTTGACCGAGAATGAAATTTGTTAGTCATAGGGAACATCTCTGAGGAGATGGTGCACATTGGTACTTATTGCCTTTGTCTTTTTTCTGCAGAAATGATGGCAGCTGTTGACACTAAGAAAACATATTCTCAAGTAGAGAATAGACCCAAGAATTGAGAACACAAACCTTCAGACCAAAGGTGATGTTGTAAACCTTGATAGTACCTGCTGATGGTGCAGAACTGTTAACTGGTATCTGCAGCCCATACTGTACCTGAACATTTTAGATAATTGGAGTACTCAAGGATTTTAAGTCTGGTAAAGCAGACACATTTTTGTCTATTTTTTGCAAGGTTCTATCAATTGTCAGGCATGTCTACAAAGTAAACTCCTTGAGATCAACTCAGAAAATTGTTCAGTGTACATTTAATTGTTTTCAGCTCACTGCTTGATTTAAATATTAAATTTGGAATAATAAGGCTTTAACTAAGCAAAGCAAGATTGAAGTTGGATTCAAGCATTAAATTGTGAAAAACAAGGTTTAACTTAGTGAATCAAGATTGAGGCTGGATTTAAGCATTGCATAATTAAACCAAGGCTTTAACTGAGCAAAGCAAGTTTGAAGCTGAATCTAAGTATTAAGTTTTGAACAACAAGGCCTTAATCAAGCAAAGTGACTAACAAAGTTGAGGCTGAATCTTAGCATTGAATTGTGAAAACAAGGCCTTAACTGAGTGAAGTGAGGTTGAAGCTAAATTTAAGCATTGAATAGTAAATACAAGGCTTTAACCATGCAAAGCAAGGTTAAAGCTGGATATAAGCAAAGCTAAAGCCCATGTCAAAGGCACAGGTTGTAGCTTGTTGTTTGTAATGCAACAATGCGATTGTAATATGAGTGAATCGATGCAATGCGACGAAGGGTCGGTTCACTCAATTCATGCTTTGATCGATTCATGAGTGGCTCAGTGATGGTGTTAAGGTATTATGAGTCATGAATACTTTACCCCGCTTCTTGGCTTGCCGGCGGCATAAACAAAAATTCGTTCATTCATTCAGAGCTGGTACATTGCATAATAAGGGCTCCTGATCTTGTCTGATGCCCCAACACTTGGCTAATCAGGACCAATTTATCGAGTCTGTCGAATCGCGGCTCTTTTCCGACATTGGACAAACATATACAAAGAGTGTGGCTTGTGTCATTATTGAATATTATATGCATCCCTGCGACCTTTGTAATGTCTCTTTCTCTCCAATCACAATCTTTTATTCGCGTGAAAATCACACAGATAGACTACTCTCTGATTCAACCTGGATCCCTGGATAACTCTCTGCTTCCACTCGTTCCTGTCGTTAGGATCTTTGGCTCTTCCTCCATTGGGGAAAGGACCTGCCTATATGTACACCAGGTTTATCCCTACTTCTTCATAGAATATCATAGCAGACTGACTGCCAATCATGGTATGCAAATCTGTGAAGCAGGATGTCCTAACTTGTCTGACGTCCTCTTAGTGAATCGCTACATTTATAAACTAAAGAAATCGTTGAACCACGCTATTGCTTTGTCCCTAAAACGCGATCCCTTGTCAGCTGAATCACAATACACCCGCGCAGTTGTACTTGTGAAGGGTGTTCACTTTTATGGTTTTCATTCCTCCTACAGCCCGTTTCTCAAAATCTATCTTGTTGATCCTGGTCATGTCCGTCGAGCGGTCGCCCTTCTACAGTCGGGAATTGTCATGGACACTAAATTTCTCGTCTTTGAAAGCCATCTCTCTTTCGTCCTGCAATTCATGTGCGATTTTGGCCTTTATGGCTGCGGCTGGATTGATGTTGAGAACGTCTTACAGCGAGACATACAAAGTACGCTGGAGGGGGATTTTACCGATCCAAAACTCAGCGAACGGCGTTTCATTCCATCTCCATATTTGCGTCAAACTCGTATGCCCATCGAAGTCGATGCCATCGCTCCTAACATTCTCAATAGGAAGAGCATCTCTGCTCGAAAAATACACCATCAGCTCCAGATGACCGCTGAACCTCTGTCTGCAGAACCTCTTATTGTTAGTGTCCGCGAGCTTTGGGACAATGAGCGAAGTAGGCGAATGACCCTTGGCCTAGAACCTACCCCGTCGATACCTGTAGATCCCAGTGAATCAGTGAGAAACCCTGGGTGTGATTGGGTCGCAGAAGCGGAATATTGGGTTCAAATTCGAGAAAAAATAGAAGCAGATAGGGAAGCGCAGCCCTCTCAACCATTAACAATGAACGGATGGGATGATTGGGTGATGACCACATTTGAAAGTATCGAAGCACTCTGGGACGAGAAGTGGAGAGTGTGGAAGCCTTCAAATCACCAATACCGAGAGGCGGATGCGATTTATACAAACTGTTATTCCGCGACAAACGATAATCCTCGGTTGCAATGGGATGCTCCTGACGAAGTAACCGACCATGAAGACATTGAGGCCATCGATGTCGATATTCCGAAGCTCAAACAGGAGCTCAGCAAGTTGATGGACCCTGAGAAGTGGGAGGAATCTGACACAGGGGAGACAAACGTTGATTTTGAAGAAAGCGAAGATGAGCTGCACCAGGAGGAAGATATCCAGGAGGTGGAATGCGAAGTTTCTGATTCTGCCGTGTACGTTTCTTCATGCATCTCCGCCCATGGATGCTGATGATGTATTAGTTCTTCCGATCCGTTTGAAGTTCCGGAGCACAATTCGAACCGGTTATCACCCACTGGAGTAGGATATAGATTATCTAGGTAGGTCTTGAATTTCTAGACAGGACTCCTGCTCAACGGCTCTTTAGTCCCCCTGAGCGGCTTAACAAACAGTGTGATGCGCCTTCTCCCACCACTCCGACGCGGTATGCTGCTGTGTCATACATGTTATACTCACGAGTTGATTTCTGTACAGAGTTCGCCGGACAGTCAGTTCATTGTGGCCATTTGAGCTCGATGATGACTCTGTACCCATGGCAATCTCGAAGGTTCAGTCAGACTTAGAAGTGGATCACCGACTGAGGTCAGTAATTTGCATCTCAACAAGCACACCGAATCAAACGTTGACAACTATTTCAGGTCTACTACAGAACGATCTTATGCCCGCCCTGAAAACTCCAACCAGGATATGACAGTCCAGTTATGCATTTCCCATTCCGCACATAAATTGGAAGCTGCATCTTATGGCACCTTCTGTCTCTCCCTGCCACCAGGCTCAGGTGTGAATCACTGTCGTCCCGATGGCATGACGATGAAGTTCTTGAAGGAGTCGTACACCGTTCCATATACGAGAACAGCAAGCTTGAATCAATACAAGTATTCTATAGCGCCTCCATCGCTTTCTATACTTCGTGATACCATGGATGATCACGGGATCCAGTTAAAGATCTACCAGGCCCCTTACTATTCATCGTTGTCTGACATACCTGAACGGCCAAAACAGTACGCAGGTCTCGTATATCACCTCAAAGGAGGACATGGTATTACACACCTTGATGCATGGGACGATGATCATGATGTGGATGCATTGGATGTATTTCATATATCATCTCATGCTCTTGGCGGGTGGGAGTATTCAAGTTCACCTCCAAGTAATAAGGAAATAAGAAGGTGGCTCGTCGAATACGGGAGTGCTACTTGTGGTAAAAGCTTGAAACTAAGGTCTCAGGTTGGACTCGTTACATACCTCATCACAATTGCCCCACTCAGTATCTCCTAGATTCAAGGGGCGACGCCAGCAAACATCTACGGACTGGGAGACACGCCTGGTTCTAAATTGCTTGCGAAAAACGTTTCTGGCATGCGTCAGACAATGAGCATTTTGGGATTGGAAGTTTTCGGTGAATGAGGTTTATCCTTGACTTGAAAGTCGACGCTGATAGTTGTAGTTCCGACGTGCGAAGGTAAAACACCTAATGCAGAAATCGATCCAATTGCTGCCCTATCTCTTGTATACCAAATAGCGGAGGACTCCCCTCCTCACATGATAACCGTTCTCATCCAAAGCCAAGCCCATGGTCTGGCCTCCCATCGTGAAGGAGTGCTCGAATTTGCAAACAGTGAATTAGACCTCATAAACAGAGCAGTCGATATCGTCGGGGCTTTTGACCCGGATATTGTCGCTGGATGGGACATTCAAAGGGGTTCCTGGGGTTATCTAAATGCCCGATCTCAACATCATGGTTGAATTTTCTTTTTCTGTTCTATCGATTCTGATGTATTGATCGTCCGGTAGGATTCGATCTCTCTGAGTTAGTTTCCAGAGCACCTTCGCTACGTGTTACAAGTTCAAATCAGTGGGAATCGCGTCACACATCTACATTTCGCGTCACTGGCAGACATGTCTTAAACATGTGGAGACTCATGCGCTCTGAGTGCAGCCTGACAAGTTACTCTCTTGAAAACGTCATTTTCCATTTGCTCCATAGAAGGTCAGGTTATACGTAACGGCTAGTTAAAGCTTCCCTCACGTTACTCAAGGGTCCCTTTCTATTCAAACGCTACCATGTCTACGTGGTACCATAGCAAAATCCCTGGCCGTCAAACAAAACTACTACAGTATCTTTTAACAAAAACATCTGCGCTCCTAGAGATTGTGAATGCCTCTGATTTAATTACGAAGACTGCGTCAGTACAACTATTTCAACGCCTCTCGTGTCTGTTGAGAATAGCTTCATAGGGAATTTGCCCGTGTCTTTGGTGTGGACTTCTTTTCCGTGATAAGTCGGGGCTCTCAGTTCAAAGTGGAATCGTTTTTATTTCGGATTGCTAAACCAGAAAGCTTCGTGTTACTCTCCCCGAGCAGGCAAGATGTAAGTTTTTCTTGTACTACTCCTTACCTATCTAAATCCCCTTAGGTTGGAAGACAAAATGCTGCGGAGTGTATGCCACTCATTATGGAGCCTGCCTCCTCGTTTTACTCCAGTCCTCTTGTAGTGCTCGACTTCCAATCTCTCTACCCTTCTATTATGATCGCGTATAATTACTGTTATTCGACTTGCCTTGGACGCGTAAAGGACTTCCAAGGGCGTAATAAGCTTGGTGTCGTCGATCTAGAGCTTCCTCCAGGGCTTCTAGCGTCTCTTTCAAAACATCTTCAAGGTATGTCTTTCTTTCTTTCTAAAGGTGCTAGCTGTCCGAATCAGTTGTACCAGTCGCTCCCAACGGCATGATCTATGTGAAGCCCGACGTTCGGAAAGGCCTTTTGGGCCGCATGTTGAACGAGCTCCTTGGAACTAGAGTTATGGTCAAACAAGCAATGAAGAGTGCGAAGAACGACAAGGTACGACTACTTCTCAACATTCCTGGTATTGGTATTGATTCAATTACAGGCAATGCGACGCGTACTTGACGCGCGGCAACTTGGACTTAAATACATTGCCAATGTCACCTATGGGTACACTAGTGCTACCTTCTCTGGCCGCATGCCTGCTGTTGAAATTGCAGACAGCATAGTGCAGAGCGGGCGGGAAACGCTGGAAAAAGTACGTTGTATGAGATGTCGGGCAGATTACTTCTCATACGCGAGATTGCAGGCCATAATGCTCATAAACTCGACGATAAAATGGGGAGCAGAGGTGTGTGTATGCAATCTAAGCTGAGTGAGACGACTGATCTCATTTGATTTACCTGAGCAGGTGGTTTATGGTGATACGGATAGCATTTTCGCGTGCGTTTCTTCTCATTGGCGCGAAAATATCCCTTTGTTCATGTTATGGAAAGATATTTACCAGGGAAGACGAAAGAGCAAGCTTTTCGCATTGGACAAGAAATAGCAGACACCATTACCGCATTAAATCCCGCGCCCGTCAAGCTCAAATTTGAGAAGGTATCTGATCTGTTACGATCATTTCTCCGTCCATACGTTAACCAACTCAAAAGGTTTTCCACCCATGTGTGCTCATGGCCAAAAAGCGATACGTTGGTTTCAAATATGAAAACGTAGATGACAGGGACCCTGTTTTTGACGCTAAGGGTATTGAAACTGTTCGTCGAGATGGCATTCCTGCCCAAAGAAAGATGGTTGAAGTGTCCCTCAAGTAGGGATTTCCACGATCCTTCCTTGCTCTACTTCAATGACTCCGACAGATTACTTTTTCGTTCACAGGACCTCAGTGCAGTAAAAGGGTACTGTTGGAGGTCATGGACAAAATTGTTACAAAACAAGGTCTCGATCCAGGATTTTATATTCGCTAAGGAAGTCAGAATGGGGTCATATAGGTGATCATTTATAATGCTGCTTCTGTTCGTCCTATCGACTGCGCACCTCAGTGACCAAGGTCCGCCACCACCTGGAGTTGTAGTCGCAGCCAAACGTATGTTGGAAGATCCTACGAACGAACCTCAATACGCGGAACGCGTGCCATATGTGATCATCAGAGGCCCACCTGGCGCCAAACTAATCGATAGGGCAATGGACCCGCTGGAAATGTTAAATGACAGGTATTTAAAGTTTTGGCCTCCTTGTTGTCTTCTTATCATTTTCAGTCGAATGCAGTTAGACGCTATGTATTACATCACCAGAGTCCTGATCCCACCTTTAGAACGAATATTTAACCTGGTAGGAGCAGACGTGAGGGCATGGTTTGATGAAATGCCAAAGCCAAAACCACATCGTCTCAACTCAACGATCTCGACAAAGACCAAAGAAATTATTGAGAGCGATAATTGCTTGAATATCGAAGAACATTTCTCCAGTTCTCAATGCTTGGTCTGTGGAAATCCAGCTTCGCAAGGTTCTATTCGCTCTCTTCATACTAATAGAAATCCACTCAATCATTCAATAGGCTTATGTGACGAATGCTACTTCGTTACTCCTCAGGAAACCTTTGTAACACTGAGTAATCGCGTCCAGGTTAATGAGCAACGAATCAAAGCCGCTCAACAAATATGTGCAACGTGCTGCAGTTCTGTAGTAACCGAGCCCGTCCTTTGCGAATCGCTTGATTGCCCATGGATGTATTTCAGAAAGCGAGAACAGAACAACAAAAACTTTCTGGAAATAGTTGAAGAGATCATCGAGGACTTAAGCGAAAACGTTTCCGAAACGATTCACAGTAATCAAAGCAACGAAAACGAAGTAGATAATTTGTTTTCGGACTTTATCTATCGAACTCCAGAATCTTGAGTATCAGATACTGTGTACAGAATGAGGGCAGGAACTATGCTGGTCAATGTCTCAGTCAGGCTATACATGATCGATCAAGCTACTTGATATGCTCCCTGTGGTGACGGAGCGGTAGACAGAGGAGCAGGTCCGAGGGGTCTTGAGTTATTGGCTGGACGTTCTTCATCTACAGTTTGGTAGCCTTCCCTATTAGCTGATGCGAATCCTCCTGGCATGGACCAAACTGTTTTGGTGGATTAAATTAAAATGGTTGACACAAGGTTTCGAATCATACTGGTAGGGCCATTGAGGTCTGATCCTCCAAGTCCACTAAACGCTGCCCCACGGTGATGCAGATTAAGGCCAAAAGCGAAGAAAGTCGGTACCTGAGAAGGCGTGAAAAGGCGACCAGACGACTCTACTGCAAAGATTTACCTTGAGTAGGAAAATCAATATTGACAGAAACTTGATGAAACCATTTTGTTTGTTCATGGACATCCACACTACGTCAAAAACAGCTGACACTCCGACAAAACCAGTGAACTAAGTGTGAAGATAGGCCGCTTTCAAAGCGTCAATGGACAAACAGCTCACAATTCGTAACGAATGAATTGCGTCCACATGTTCTTGTGAATATATGCCAAAAAGAAAAATGGCCAAGTTATAGGGAGGGGAAATGAAAGGGCTGACAGCGAAAGATAGAACCTAGAACGATGCGATGAGTTTATTGGTACAGCATAGTGTAAAAGGAAGGACCGTCTCTGCGAGAACAAGCTTGGAAGGATCAAGGCCTTGCACAAAATCCATGTACCTGGTTGACGAGTGCCTTCAGTTCTAGGAGCTCTTTCTAACGGCCGGTATATTTACGTAATATCAGAGTCTCGAGCTCCGTCCATCATGAATTTTGACACAAATTTTCCTGCTGATGCTGTTGAATTCTGTCCCCATCCAAATGCTTTCGACATCGTCGTCTGCGGAACCTACAAACTGGAAACAAGCCACATCTCCACTGTGCTGGCCGAATCCTCCGCTTCACAACCGCGACGTGGCCAGTGTCTGGTTTTGCAACTTGATAGTCAATCGACCTCCGGGATGTAAGACATTGCCGTTTAACTATATTGTATTGGCGCCAATCCTGTATGTTAGCAACCACCTCCAGTCTATTGATATGCCTGCTGTTTTGGACATGAAGTGGTATCTGATATCATTGGTGCAAGGGATAAGCGGTAGATTTTAACATCAGGCTCAAGGTCTCACAGATCAGCATCGACGAGTCCCATGCTTGGCATTGCTGACTCGGAGGGCAGCATCACTCTCCACGAATTGCAAGCAGATGAAGTACCAATACCAGTTTGACTCTGTCCAGCAAGATTTAAATCTAATTTAGAAATTGCTGAAGCAAGTCGATAGCGTTCGCTGCGCCTCGAAGGATACCCTATGCTTGTCATTGGATTGGTCGAATCGTAGAACCGCGGGAATGTAGGGTTCATGTTGTATGAAGGCCGACTACTTACCTGCGTTTTATTAAGTGCGTTAGGCTCTCTTGTTGCTTCTCTCTCAAACGGCTCGCTTTGCTTACTCTGCCCCTCTGAATCGGGGCTTTCGTTGTCGAAATCATGGCATGCACATGATTTCGAACCTTGGATTGCTGCATGGAATTACTGGGATACAAACATCATCTATTCGGGTAGGCTAGTTCGCGTTTCTATTACTGAATGAATTGCACACATTCAGCTTCAAAACGTAGGCGGTGACGATCTTAAATTACGGGCCTGGGATATTCGTCAAGGTTTCTCGCAATCTATTTTTACCAACAAACGGTATCTTTATTATCGCGCAGTTTATGCCCAGCTTCAAGGCGTTTTTAGTTTTGATGCAGGTGTAACTTCAATTCAAAGCCATCCCCACCTAGAGAATCTCATCGCAGTCGGGAGGTGAGGAAGATACTTCGAGCGGCCTAAACTATGACTGACGTCTCAAAGTTATGACAATACCGTTCGGCTCTTCGACACCCGGAAACCCTTAACCCCATTGACAAACGTGGATATTGGCGGAGGTGCATGGCGGGTCAAATGGCATCCTTCTTGGGATCGCAAAGAGGATTTGCTTGTTGCATGCATGCATGATGGAGTGAAAATCATTCGTTTCGATCTAGACGATTTGACTAAGGGTCATATCACGAGGCACTTCACAGAGCACAAGTCCATGGCTTATGGTGTAGATTGGTCTCATGATTCGTCACACGTTGAAAACCCCGTAATTGGAAGCTGTTCCTTTTACGACCATGTATTCTATCTCTGGAGTGGCTAATAAACCTGATGCTAAATGTCTCTGCTCAGGGTATGCTTGATGAAGGGGTATCTCTGTCAAAAGTCGAGTTAGATGAGGGAACAAATGGGATATTTGTTGCACTAAAATTGCGACGTTTCTCCCTCCAAACACCAATCATAGGTCCATTGAGTATGAATGACAGTGTCCAGCGGGATAACCCACGAAGAGTATTGGGTCGATGAATTGCCGCTGTCATCAAGGTAGAGATTGATACGACGAATGCAATTCTACCGGAATCATTGCCTCAAGATGGTGAAATGAAAGAAAAAAGGACTGACTGTTCAATTGAACGCGCCATTTTACTCCGTGTTTCGAGTAAAGCATTTGGTAGACACGCGCGGACCGCCTTTGGGAGGACGTATAATGCCATTTCTCCCCTCCTACGACCATTTTCGACCCATATACTACTTCCGCACGTCAGACTACCGGCAAGTATACAGCCAAGAGGTCCATCCCAAAAATCATGAGAAATCCAGGGGAGGAGACGAGCCAGAACAAGTGAACGGGTGAAACAAACTGAAAACCAGTACAAGCTCACAAAACTAGACAAGAAAGTCGCGCTTCGCATGGCTCCAAGGAGCGTGGTCAGTGTTCGACGTGCGTCAAGCAAAGTGCGAGGACGGGTGAGAAGAACGGGAATGAAATGGGTCTGAAAATCGTTCAAGCTAAGTTTAATCGTACTAGAGAGGATAAACAAGTTTCAGGACGAACCGGTAAATATATGACAATCGCTTCCAGGAAAGCCAAAACACCACGAATGATAGAGTTGGCCATACAACTTCCTTCCAGCCCCAAACCTGAGCCAATGGACCCGTGAACAATCTCGCAAGGGATCCCACCCACTCCAGGACGGTTCTTGACGCCAAGAGACTTCCACGCGGCGTCAGCCACCGCTCCCCCGTAGGCCGGGAGTAGCGTAGGGTCTCCCCAGGACGTATTATACCCTAGTTCCCGAGATAGTCCGGTAAGGACAGCGGAATTTACTGTAGAACCCCTAATGTACGACCACCTTCCTTCTCTTAACAACTGCAAAGCGTGGACAACACGGCCGTCTAGATTGGCCAGGGTAGCTATCCACTTGACATATGACTTTGGAAGTCTACATGATATCAAAGAGCTGTCCACAGATATACCACATACACACACCGTTCGGGTTCGTAGAAAAAGCACCACATAATCCTAACCAGGATGTTCAACAAAGTGTTCCTTAAACGACATAATGATTTACCTAGCACTGCAAGCCCAGAAAACGAATCCATCTATACGAGACATTAAGGTCGTAGCTGCTTTTGCACATTTTTCCTGCGACACCCTACTTGTAACGAGCGTAGTATCACTATCTTGATTGCATGTAGTCCTTCGTATGTAGTTCTGAAGCAGAGAGTCCGCTGCACGAACGAGTAATAGAAGAGTAAGATCAAGGGTATCAGAAGTCCGCGTTCTAGATTTTGGAGCCGATGTCGGCGATGCTGAGGGTAGAACCATCGGAGAGAACGACTTGTGTCGTATACGGTGAGAACGTCGTCTTCCTGCTTGCAAAAGGAGGATTCCAAACGAAGACGAAACTATATTGGCAATGAATGTTTTTTGGGCAGGTGACAGGGATACGAAGAGATCCCTGTGTTGCGGTAATGATTCAAGCTGTTCCTGCACGCTGTCATGGGCGATCCCGAGTTCGCGTAGAACAAGCCCACCTCCAACCGACAATGTCATGGAAAACGCAAAGCCATCAAGACCCAATTCCCTTTGAAGAACTCGTATGACAGCTTGGAAGTCTGTTTTCCGAGATCTGCCAGTCAAGAATGCAGTGATAAAGGGAAGGAGCGAAGGTCCTAAGGAGAGGGAAAGAGAAAGAGCGTATGTCCTAAGGGCTGCCTGGCCTGGATGACTGCGGATCCATGAGCTGGGATTCATATTTCATTCACTATTACTTAGTGCGAGCGTAGCGACCTGCCAGAGCGCCTCACGTGATATTCACTTCCAGGGGTGGCACGAAAACACGTGGACAGTATAATTAATACTTGTCATCATAACTCCAGAAGTCCATGCTACTCGCCAACAACCCACTTCCCGTGGTTTCCAGCGCATGAAAAAGTCCTGCCTCTTTGAGCATATCCATGAAGTTGGCGCGAGATTCTGGATATATGAAAGAGTGCAATAACGCGTCGCCCTGGACTCAGAACTAAGTAAATCACATAATTCTGATGCCTCGCAACATACACGTAAATGCAGAATTGGTATGAGATATTCTGTTGACGGAGTTGGCAATTTTCTCGCATAAGAGACGTCAGTCGCATCAGATGCAATGTCGCCTGCTAGTTCTTTGTGCGGCGCTTTGTCCGTCTCAGCCAACCGTGCTTCTATCAACCACTTTTTCCACAATTCAAGCTTTCGACCATCTTGACCCAGATCTTTCATGAGTGAACAACACTTCTGCCAATTTCCTTCGACATCTTCCTTCAGCCAGCCCAAATTGACATCCGAATTATTGCGCCGCGTATCATGTTGAAGAGGTTTGGCGATATTAGAGAATGAGGATGCAGCTGACTGGTGATGCCACATGGTCCTGATTGAAATGCTGGGTGGACCTCGGCCTTCGAATTTGTGGTGACGTGATATCTGAAGTCCCGACGGCCTCATCATGAGTCGAATCCATCGTCGCCTACGCACCAAACCACCAGCACTCAATGAACCAACCTCTGCGCTCCATTTACGGGCACGGAACATCCAATTGTATTCGAAGCCATCGTGCTGAACTTCTCCAGTGTCGGAGCGCATGTCAATCATCCAACATTTGGATACCCATTCCCAAGTACCGTCTGGTAAGGGGTAGTCTTCCAATGAAATGCTTGTTTGCTTTGAAGAATGAGAGGCATTAGGTATGGTGAAGGGTGGAGGATCAAAAGGAAGCAAACTACGTTGTGAGTAGTAGGGAATAGAAAACAAGGTTATGCTGTTGCATTGTCAAATACACAGCGATATCTAAAGCAAATTTCACTCACCCCCTTTGATTTTCATATACGACGGCCCATTTATACTGTTCAGTACATGAGTCGGAGGTACCTAAGGAGGCAGAATCGAGAGATATTAAACCAGAACTTGAGGGGCCTTGAACAGGCTTAGTTATATGTTGCGAGGGAGAGAGTGGAGTCTTATACTGGGACCGAGACTTGAGGTTAGGAAGAGGGATGAAGCAACGGGACTTGACACTCCTGAGGCGCTTGCGAGTAGCATCGGTGGCATCGCCAGTCCTGGAAGTAAAAGGGGGTGGTAATGGATCTGAGAACATATTAATTACTGCTGATATGCAATTCCCACTACCTCTGTAGTGGTAATTCCGGAGGCCTCTGCGCAAAAATCGGACCTTGAACCCTGTTATGACAGTTGCCGAGCCGAGACAATGAAACGCTATTTGACCCGGTACCTTTATGGCGCCAACAAAGAAGGGCATTCAATTTGATATTGGAAAATGAAGTCTGGGCTGGGAGAGGATATAAAGAAGGTTTGGGAGTGACATCACTGGCCTATGAGTAAAGTTAGCAAAGAAGAAGAAGATAAATAAGAAAAGGAGGCACTTTGTGTTTTGAAGGAATGGTCTTGGCAGCAAAATTCTTACAGGGGATAATGACTTTGACAGTGTTAATGAATTTAGAAGGAGCAGAAGTAGAAGGATGGTGATGGAGACTGTGCACTTTGAGTGTTGAGACTACACTTAGTTAAGTAGCAGTATAATTGATTGGTTCAAGGTCTAAGTTGAACTAGTGTCAAAGCTCTGGAAACATGGTACCTTGTGTTCAGAGAAGATTATTTAGAAATAGTATGCTTTAGTTTCTCTGGAATAGGAGCAAATAATATATATTTGCAACTAGTTTCTCTTGTTAATGCTTGAAGTCTCAATTGCAAATGAATTGACACTAGATATTAATTCACAATTAATCTCTGGAGTTCTTTGGAGTATGTGTAGTTGTACAAAGTGTACAGAGGAAATATCTGGAAAAGACTCTCTGATCTTTATGAGCATCTGGTGACACTCAGTATATAGAACTCTGTCTATAAAGTCTTTGCACATAATGAGAAGAGAAAGTCCTTGGCAAACACTCTTTAGTATAATGGCATAGTATCACATAGAAGTTTTGAGCACACAAACTGCTATGAAAACACTCCTTGGTGCACACCAATTGCAACTCTGCATGAAGTAGTAATAAAAGTGGAGTAGTCAAAACTTAGATTGTTTGTATGCTACTTACCCATTTCTATACCTGTGTAAATAGCACATGAATATTACTATAACTCTGGTAAAGTATGGTATGCTAGGCCAGTAAGTTGAGAACATTGGACACATGTCTGAGAGGTTTTTTAATTGACATGTGAACTATTGTTAGGCTATCTCTGTATAGTCCTTGAGTTGGGGTCTCTCTTTCTCTTAGGAGTTTCACATATTGTTCAAAACAGCAATCTAGCCATTTATGTAATGTCATTGCTCATCTTTCTGTTCTCTACAATGTGCACTACCAAAGGTTGTGACTAGCTTTGATTGGGCTTGGTGCAATCACCAATTTCTTGACCTATCTGCAAATAAACTCCCAATCATTAGTTTGTTCCCAAATTCTAAATGCTTGGCACTGTGATCTGGGCTCCATGTCTTTGAACAATCTTTCAAGTAGGAAACATAACACAAACCTTCTTTATCATTGGCTCATCTGGATTCTGGAGTTTGGCATCAAGCCTGAAGCTATGCTCCTCCTAATACTATTCCTGAGTCTTCAGTGTAGTCATTTATAAATCAACTCTACTGGGTATGCAGATCATATAATATAAGGTTACTGGAGTACTGCTCCTATTGCTGACATATATGCTGATGAGTTTACCATCAATACAGAATAAGATGATGGGAGTTAATTAATTACATCTAATTTTGATGCACTTAGTCAACCAGAATTTGCAGGAAACCAAGTGGCTAAAAGCCTTTACAAGCTTGAAGCTAGTGCAAAAAAAGAAAATTGACAAGTAATGATTAGTGCTGATCTAATCCAAATATGGAGGATGAAAAGATGAGAAGCAGAATATTGTGACAGGCACAAGGCCTTTAGCACTACCTTTTTGGACCACTCTTTGTAATGCATGACTTACCAAAGGCAGGTGACTTCTAGCACCATAAAACAACAACTGGTTTGGAAAGGAAAAATCTTATTTCCACAAATTGAATAGGAAAAGATGAGAAGTGACATTGGCAGATCAGTAATGCACTTCACCAGGCATAGCACAATAAAGCAGAAGCAATCAATGAGATGGCAAGAGATATATAGGTTGAAAAAAGAAGAAGAATGATTGGGAAGAGTCAGGAAGGCATGAAAAATATATTCTTAGAGGGTACTAAGCAGGCAATAAGTGGTGCTGTTATTTTTGG